>PVJH01002145.1:47970-113538 GCA_004026705.1 Nesogale talazaci
TCTCCAGTTCTTTTAGAATCATGCATTGGCCATTACTTCTGAAGACAGAGCACTGGAGTATCATGGCAAGACCACATGTTCAGGAATTAGACTGCTTGACTTTGGCTCCTATGTAGGATGGTCAGATTTAGTATATAAAATTTTCAGTAAACTCATGAAATTTGAAAGTCAGATATCAAATGGATATGTATATAGATTATAAGTATACAGTATGCAATATTGGGCATATATCTTGATGGAAACAATGGTTGACTACCTGGAATTCAAATATAACTAGGGATCCTCTGCTTATCCTGTCAACCTTACTCCAAACTCTTCTACTCTTTAGCTGAAGTACTTTGGAAGAGTCAATATCTCAATTTTCTAATTTGTAGAATGGGAACAATGGAGCTCATAAGGCTGTTGTGTAGACAGAATGCGTCAATACATTACAAACTATTCAAAATAGTGACTCACAAAGAGTAAGTGCTGAAAAATTATTACTTATTAATTTTTACTATGATGATCATTACTCTACCCTCTGCTATTACTATAAATGAACATTGTCTAGAATCAATGAGGATAAATAGAATTTTAATTTTTTAACTTATGTAGGTCAAGAATTCAGAAATATTTTATTCTGAAATATTTTATTCCTTCTTTGATTCTATTATCTTCCCCCCAAATTTCTTAGGGGATTTGACTATAAAATAGTTGGTCAAATAAGCCCTCAGATAATTACTTACCATAAGAAAAGAGACAATCACGAAATATATTTTTTCAAAAAGGTCAAGTAGTGAATAGCTAGAGGTTCTGTCTGTGGACAGAATAAACAGATAGTAGTTGTGCAAAAGTTGAGTTCTGGGCTGTTAAATAGGGCTGGTAGGGCGTGGACAAAGGACGATGAGAAATTGGGAAATAGGTAAAATATACTTTACCCTCAGGATGCACCATTGTCCTCTCATCTCTTAAAGCATGTTGCAGAGAAAGGAATTTGTAACTTCTGTGTGGGGAGATGCCATGATTTCCAGCCCATGCACCTCACGGGTAACCACTCCCCATCTCTTTCTGCCTGCTTGTGTGCTTCTCTGATGCTCAGCAGGATGTGGCTTCCAGTTGAAGATGCACAGGAAAGAAAGCTGTGGAGATTCCCTTCCCAAAAGTCAGTAAGCAAATACCCGATGAATCACGATGACTGGGCATCATTTTGCATGACATCTGTGAGTGACTTCTTCCAAGAGTATTTCCATTTAATTTACTGTACAACAGAAGGGCATTGTGTTCAAAAGGACCTCCTGGCATTGCACTTTGTTGAAAAGAGAGGGATTTTTGTTTGATTTTGTATCGATTTTCAGATGTGTAGGCTTCCCGCCAGAGTGATAGTCCATTGACTGCACATTAGAAGCCATTGAGGAATGCTTTAAAACTCTCGATGGCCACAAAAGAAATCAGACGTACTGGCTGGATTGAGACTGGTGGAACATGTGAGACTTTGATCTTTGCCCTTCATGTCTGGAACTGAACGCACATCCTAATTAGATCAAGAGGATAGCATTTACTGAAAGACAAGGCTAGAGAGTTAGGAAAGAAAGAGAAATGGAAAACAGGAGACTGGGGGCGGGGGTGGGAGGAGAAAGAAGGGTATGGAAAGATATAGTGGGGAGAGACTAAGGGGGTGAGTTGAAGCAGAATGTATTTGAATTGTTCAATGTAAATCTATGATCTCTGTAAATCCTCACCAAATTTATAATGCAAATTAATAAAAAGAAAAGGAGAGTGAGAATAGTTGCACATCTTGAAGAAGTAGTCATTATCTGAATTGTACATGTAGAAATTGTTGTGTCAGTCTGTTTGGCTGTGTATACTCTCAACAGTGAAATACTAAGGTTTCTTAAATGATAAAAAAAAGACCATTTCCAGATTGCCATCCAGACTCATTTCTTTGTAATCTTGGGGGTTCGAGTCCAGGTGCCAATCTTTTTTTTATAGCTCCCCAGACTGCACATCTTGGAAAGCTCAAATGGAAAGCCATTGAGCTGAAGGAAACCACCCCTCTGCAAACTATACGGTAAGATTTAAGGAACAGTCCTATCTGCCAGGAAATGATCATAAAACTAGCTTTCAAATTCATGCTTCATGCCCATCATTCTTAGGAGTATATTTAAAAACCTTCATAGCTTTGGTGGGTACGCATGTTTCCTTCATACTTTACAAATGAAGAAACAAAAACATTGTAAATAACCTGGTAAGTAAATGAGCTCCATATAGATCGCATGTCAGACTTCTTACCCCATGTCTTTTCTTTCCAATGCACCAATCTACTCTTTTGGAGATCAACCAGAATGCCCCCCCTTCCCCCCGCACTCTTTTCCTTAGTGTATGGTAATCATGACCCCAGCTTGTCCTTCTGCCTGTGTCTTGGGAGCATATAGGGAGAGAGTGCTGAGAGGGCTTTTGATCTAACATTCTCACTTCTCATGGGCCCTTGTATCCCCCGCTACTGCAGCCAATCAAGGAGAAGGAATCCCCAAAACACATATTTGGCTGCCCTTGATGGACAAACCAGTCTGAAGACTGGTGGATGATATGCCAGGGTTCCTGGGCTCTAATTCAACATGACTTTGCCCGACAGGTTTAACCAGTCAAGCAAGACTTGCCTGAGCCTGTGCCAATGACAAAGCTTGAATGAAAAGTTGGAGCGGAGTCATAGCCCTGAGAGCATTTCAGTTCTTCATATCAGGAACCAGCTAACTATTTTACCAGGAAAGCCCTCTTGACTAAAGCAGAATACATCATCAACATATTATATGACAAGCTCATGCATAGAAAGAAGTGCCAGGTGGATCCAGTTCTTTTGCTAAAACCCTGGCCTCCAAACTTGTGTGCTCATCTTCATTTATTCGTTGTTCACTTATTCATTTATTTGAGTTATTTTTGGAATGTTTGCTATATGGCAGGTACAATGCTACATTCTGAGTATTCATTAGTGAGCTAGACAAAGAATGGTCTTGTTGTCATGAGTTTGCACTGTGGGAGGTGAGGGCAGCTGGGGAGTCAACAAATGAATGATATGTTTTGCTCGTATAATCACCTATTGTGATAGAAGCTAACAAAGGAATAGTAAATGGGTGTTTCATGAGTAAGGAGAGAGCAATTTTTTTGACGCGTAGAGAAGTGAGAGGTGGAGCTACTTCTGGGAAATCATCTCTGCAAAAATATTGTTTGAACTGAGATAGAGTTTTGCAGCTCAATGATTTCTCCCACTGTTCTGCCAAGGACTATTCTTCTAAATTCCTTCCCTCCCCCCCCTTTTTTTTAATCAAGAAGGCCAATTGTACACATATTTCTTTTCAGTCTATTTGCTTTTCATATGTAAATTTTTGCATTAGTTCTTATAGATTGCTACTTGCAGAAAAGCATAGGCATCATATAGATAGAGGATCATTTGGAATTGAATCTTCAGATCCTCAGTGGTGTAGTAGTTGAAGTGTTGGGTTGCTGTCTGTAAGGTTGCCAGGTCAACTCTATCCTTGTCAATTCTAGTGTGTGTGTGGGGTATGTGTGGGGGTGTAGGGTGGTGGCAGAGGCCGAGTTGTGGCAGTTTGTTTCAGCAAAGCTTTCAAAGTTGGAAATCCTGTGTTGGCAGTTCTACTTTGCACTAAAGCAAAGGTTGGCAATCTGCGGTTCTCTGGACTCAGAAGTAAAATTAAAAATGAACACAAAGGGAGGGGAGAGTGGGGAGGGAGGGGAAAATGAGCAGATGCCAAGGGCTTAAGTAGAAAGCAAATGTTTTGAGAATGATGAGTGAAACAAATGTATGACTATGCTTGACATACAATGGACATATGTATGGATTGTGATAAGAGTTGTATGAGAACCCAATAAAATGATTTTAAATAATGAACAAAAAGCCATTATAATTTTACTCAAACAATATTTGTTTGCAAAAATAGATTCATGAATCTTGAATAACTTTTGCATTGTTGTGAGGGACAGGATCAACTCTTCCATCTCAGAAGTGTGTCGGTCCCTGACTAGAGGTTTACTTTGAATCAGAACTGCCCTGTCGGCAATGGAGGTACTTATTTGTACAAATCATTTTCTTTCTATTATTTCTTTAACTGCTGTGCCTGTTATCACTTTCAGTGTACTTTCTCGGACATGTATTACCTAGTGGATCTTTAACTACATCTGGATGGGATATCAAGAGCATTGCCCCTTTGTTAAGGACCCAGGAGGATGGATTCTGGAAAATCATCTTTTCCAAGACCATGTGTTAATAGATACCAAAGAAAGAGAACAGTCCAACACTTTCTCCTGCTGAGGCAGGACTCCTTCAAACAAGGACATCTCCTGAATCCCCCTCCATCTTAACCCCATGCTTCCTCCAACCCTGCTACCCTAGTACACATGCAATTCTTTCATTAAGTCAAGGAATTTTTGGGAAAATATTTCTCTAGAGATTCAGTTTTTTGTGTGCATTACTATGTGTGTTAGTCTAGGTAGGCTAGAAAAACAAATCCAAAGAAGCTCTTATGCTTATAAGAAAGAGCTTCATATACAAGAGCAACTATACATGAAGAAAACACTCCAGCCTAGTCCAGTTCAAAGTCGTAAGTCTGATACTAGCCTATATGCGCAATACCAATCCATAAGTCCTCTTCAGACTTACAAAGCACATTCAATGACACCAGGACAATCACAGGTCAATGGGTGCAGAGTCTTGAATATCCAGTGGCAGTAGAAGCATCTCAGCACTGGCAGGGGTCTCTCCATGGCTGCTCCAGTTTCCAGGGACCAGAGTCTATCAGCATGCTGCCATGTGTCTTGTCAGCCGCAATGTCTCACAGGGAATGAATTGTGAGTTTCCCACTTCCAGAGAGGAAAAAACACTGAATTTCCCAGAATTCTCAGAGGAGAAGGTCATGCTCACACAGAGATCTTATTGGCTATCTCCAGATTGATGTGCTAAACTCCACTCCTACACTCTTAATCCTCAAATTGACACCAGATTAAGTGACTGCCATACTGTGGATACAGGGAAATCTCTCCATGTTCCAGCTTCCATGCTCCCAACTTTCAGCTATCTGACCAACAGCTGATAAATAGTTAGATACATCATGGATATAATCCCCCAACCGCATAGCATAAATATGATGAATTGAGTATTCCCTTAGGGACTGGTGATACATTACTGAGTAATGCCTTCACTGCCTTCACTAAGCTTGCATTCTCACAGGAAACCAATCAGTCTATAAGTAGATACAAGTAAAATTTTTATCTTTAATGGGCTGAAACATAAAACTAATTGGGGGTTGTCCCAGGAATAGGCACTGGTTCATTCTTTTGCACATCGGGTCCCAATGAATGGGAGCGACTTGATGGAACCTAACAACCACATTTCATTGATACCACATGAAAGTACAATGTTGCTGAAGATCATCTCCAAACATTTGCAACCATTCAATAGCCACTCCCAGACATTCAAGCTGGCTTCAGAAGAGAACGTAGCATGAGAGCCGTCAATGCATTTCTGACTTCAGAAATGGTCTTGGCCAAAGTAGAAAATACTAAAAAGATGTTCACCTATGTTTCATTGATGTTACAAAAGCATCCATCTGTACTATAACAAATGTGCAAAGCTGTTGAAACCAATCCAGGGAGGGGACTGTGTGGTTGACAATCAGGAAAGGGATGGAGGGGAGGAGCTTCTTCCACAAGAGTTTTTTGATCTGGATGCTGAGCAAATAGTCCTAGAAAGTGAATCACATAAAAAGGAGGCAGCATTGGGTTAGAGGAAGACTTTCTTTTTATTTGTTTATTATTTTTAATCATTTTAGTGGGGGCTCCTACAGCTCTTATCACAATACATACACGTATCCATTGTGTCAAACACATTTGTACATTTGTTGCCCTCACCACTTTCAAAACATTTTCTTTCTGTTTGAGCCCTTGGTATCAGTTCCTTATTCCCCCCCTTTTCTCCTTCCCTCTTGATAATTTATAAGTTATTATTTTTTCATTTCTTACATGGGCCAGTCTCTCACTTCCTCCACTTTTTTGTTGTCCATCCCCAAGGAAGAGGAAAAAAAAAGATATATATATATATATATATATATATATTCATTGTGATAGGTTACCCCTTTCTCCCTCCACCTTCCCCTTATCATCCTGGTATTGCTATTCTCATTATTGGTCCTATGGACTTTACCTGTCCTGATTTCCTTATGTTTCCAGCTCTTTTCTGTACCTGTGTGCATGCTCTGGCCTAGCCACATTTGTAAGGTAGAAGTGGGATTATGATAGTGGGGAATGGGGGTGGGGCAGAGAAAACATGGAAGAACTAGAGAAAAGTTGTACGTTTCATTCGTGCTATATGTCACCCTGACTAGCTCATCTCTTTTGTGACCCTTCTGTAAGGGAATGCCCTACTGTCTACAGATGGACTTTGGGTCTCCACTCTGCACTCACCATCATTCATATTAACATGATTTTTTTCTGGGTCTTTGATGCCTGATATCTCTGATCCCATGTACACCTCATGATCACACAGGCTGGTATGTTTCTTTCAGGTTGACTTTGTTGTTTTTCAATGAGATGACTGCTTCTTTATCTTTAAGCCTTTAAGACCCCAGATGCTATATCTTTTGATAGCTGGGCACCATCAGTTTTCTTCACTACATTTGCTATGCACCCATTTTGAGAGGAAAACTTTATTATAAAGGCCTTAAAGCCTAAATTATATAGATGGCACAATTTTTCTTGCTGGAAGTACAGGGAACGTGAAGTGCACAATGGGGAAGCTCAAAGCTTACAATATTGTTTACACCTCAACATAAAGCAAAACCCCTTATAGCTGAACCAATAGACAACATCATGATAACTGGAAAAAAGTTCAAAGTTGTCAAGGATTTAATCTAACTTGGATCTATAATCCATGTCCATGAAAGCAGTAGTCAAGAAATCAAACAACATAATGCATTCGCTAAACCTTCTGGAAAAGTCCTCTTAAAAGTGATAAAAGGTGTCACTTTGAGGACAAATTTGTACTGGAACTAAGGTATGATATTTTCAATTATGTCACAGGTTCATTGCACCCCTGCCTTGAATTATGGTGATCATGAAGAATTCTGAATACACCATAGACTCCCAGAAGAATTAATCTATCTTGGAAGACATAGAGCCAGAATGCACCTTGAAGCAAGGATGATGAAACGTCATCTCCTATGTTCTGGACATGTAATCAGGAGCAGCAGTATCTCAAAAGGGATTTCATGCTTGGTAAAGTAGGAGGTCAGCAAAAAAGAGGCAAACTCTCAAAGAGATAAAGACATGGTAATGATTGGAAAGGCAGCACTGCGTTGGATAAGGTTTTGTTCTCTTGTACAGAGGTTGCTGTGAGTCAGAATTGACTTGACAGTCCTGATCAACAAACAGCTATATATACCCAGGGGCTTAAAAAATGTCCTGGAAAAGAGTGGAAATAATGGACTTTTTCAATGAATTTTTTGATGCGCGCACATACACGGGTATATTCAAAAGGAAGATTGCTACTGGGATTGTAGTTCGTACATGCATGTCTTGATCCCAAACAAAAGATATCCTCACAACTGGCCAGTAGACAGCATCATAATATACATGGCTGCACTCGGAAGCGCTAGAGAAAGTCTCTTGATATACTTTGTCCTTGTCTCTTTAGGGTGGATTAACATAAAGGTCCAATCGGCATAGTGGATTTTGTGGGTATCTTCTGGTTCAGTTAATGTCAAAGCAGGGAGGTTGGTTCAGAAGGTTATGGCAATGTGTATGCATGTGAGCCCAAAGGAAGTAATCATGATATATTTTCTTAAAGAACCCTGAAAATTCCCAGGGCTTACTGTGAAGAAGTCTTAAGAGAATTAAACACTTAACTGTTGAGACAAATGCCAGAAAAAGTTGCTCTGAGGACATGTTTTCCAACATAAAAAAAATACATCTGATCATTCTTCCGTGGTAGCAAGAGCTATCCCTAGAGAATTTCATTGGGAAAGCATCTCTCATATGCTCTACAGCTCTGACCTTGCTCCCAACTTACTTTTGTTTTCCAAACTCAAATAACATTTAAAAGGAACACAATTTGTCTTCTTCGAGGATGCCAGCACTGTCACTTTGATGTGGTATAAATCAAAGGAACTCTGGTGGCCCAGTGGTTACATGTTGGACTGCTAACCACAAAGTCAGCAGTTTGAAACCACCAGCTTATGAGTGGGTACCCACCACCACCCACAAAAAGCCAACAAAACAAAACAAAACAATAAAACCTGGAATTTTTTTTCAAAGTTATGCACTTAATTTTTTTTTTACAAAGCTACCTTATCATATTCAAAATACTCTCCATTATATCTAATACATTTGTCTAATCTGTGATTCCATTTTTGGATACATTTTTCATACTTATCTATTTGGATGGTTGGCAGCACCTCCCTTGGTTTTTTTTTCCCCTTCACCTCTTTTACATCATCATATCGCTACCCTTTCATGTCCCTCTGCACTCTTGGAACAAAAAGAAGTCACACAGAGCGAAGTCAGGTGAGTAAGGTGTGTGGGGCAAGCGAGGTATGCTAGGTTTTTTTTTTGGCCCTAAACTGGCACATTGAGATGGCTGTGTGAGCATGTATATTTTTAGGGGAAAAGCAGTCCCCTGTCTGCCACAAATCAAGTCTGGTGACACAGTTACACCATCTTTTCACAACTTTGAAATAGAAAGCTTGATTAAAAGTCTGACCTCATGGAACAAACTCCAAATACACTATCCCCTTCATATTAAAACCACAAATGAGCGTAATCTTGATCTTTAATTTCATTTGATGAACTTTTGGGTGCCATCTTTGGCTTGATTGATGTTTGCCTTTGGGCTCATAAGAATAGCACCATATATCATCACCAGTAGTGAACTTGGGGAAAAAGTCTGGGTTGTTTCAGAGCTGTTCTTTCAGAGCATGACGTGTTTCCACTCAATGCTATTTTTCCTGGTCAGTCAACTAAAAGCACAAAATTTTCAGTGGTCCTTCTCATTCCCAGATCTCCCATTAAATTTCACTAAACCTTACCTCCAAGACAGTCCAGATAAATTCTCTCTCTCTTCAATGGTCAGTCGTCATTCTTTGAGCACAAGTGCATGGATTTTGTTGACATTTTATTTATTCAGAAAGTTGACGGACATCCCGAATCAGGTTTGTCATCAATAACCATTTCATGTTTTCTGAAATGAGAAAGCCATTTATACGCTTGAGATCTTCCCCTAGCATTGTCCTTGTTAGCTGTGTTCAATGTCACAACAGTTTCTGCAGCATTTTTCCAAAGCAGGAAACAAAATTTCACAGTCAGATGTGTTTTCTGAAATCAGCCAGCACAAAAATGAGGTTCGAGTGCAACTGCTATTATGAAAAATTTCACTGTGGCCAGAGAGAACCTTTCCAGGTTAGGCCACTAGGTGCACTAAGTCAGAGTAAGGAGCTTTGATGAAAGCGTGGCCCAGCAAAGCTGCTTCCTCTCCCCCTTTTTTTTGGGTGGTACCCCTTGTACTCTGAGGGAAAAAGACAATGCTGTCTACTCTCTCAGGAGTTACAGTCTCAGAAATTCACAGGATCAGATCTCGCCTATCCTACTGGGTGGCTATAGGTCAAAATCAACTTAATGGGGAAGGATTAGAGAAATGAAAACACTGACTTCAGAAGTGCATCTCTCTCACTGGAGATGATGCTGAGAAATAATAGCTTCACATTGTCATATCTTTTAAAATTTAATAAAGAGTTATTTGATTTTCATAGCAGTACTTTGTCCCCTTATCGTCATCTATGTTTTGTCAGATGGTATGTTGGGAAGGAAAATAAAGCAAGGAAGAAAATGAGGAAGTTGCTGAGGGGAAGAGGATGTTGAAATTTCAAATAAGATGGTCAGGATGGCTTCCTTGAGAATTTGATATGTGGAAAAGTCCTGAGGTCATCTTGGGGAGGAAGCATTGTAGGCAGCAGTGACACAGCTAAGCTGTAGAATGAGGCCAAAGACTCATTTGCTGCATCCCACCTTTGAACTTGAACTCTGTTTTTCCAAAGGCACAATATTACACATGCTGGTTAAACATAGTTGAAATCATATTTTTAGGGATTAGCTTCTATATTCAATTTCACTTTGGGTTAAATACACTATTGTGGGCTGTCCAGAAAGCCAAACCACCATGAATAATATTTCCATGGGAAAATGTTTTCAGAGTTTTAACCCGCTGACTTACATATGAACTTGAGGAAGAGAGGTGGTTAGTAAGTGGAGAGCTTGCTGGATTCATTAGGTCTCGCTCTCTCTACAAAGGGAAAAACCTTGTTGCTCAGGGCCTCCCCCAATCCTAGAGTATACAAGGGGTGTGGGATTTCCAAATGTCTGTAGAAAAATTCCATGATCTCTTAATTCCATTTTTCCATGATGTTTTGGAAGCCCTTTTAGGCACTCTGAAATTTTCTTTCTGCCCTTGTCTTCCCCTCTATGCTATTTGGTACAAAACTGTGTTTTCTGTTTCCCCCCTTTCCTTAGATCTTTGAATAATCCTTCATGAAGCCATATTGAAAGCCCTTGATTCTCCTTACTCTTCTTTTAGACGAGCTGTCATCTATCTTGCTCTAATGTAGCGTCTCAGGGATTTCCCAAAGCTTCACCCTCTACCCCCTAGATTTATTTGCATTTCACTGTCTGCTTCTAGCAATGGTGAGGCATTCAATGCCAGTAATACGCATTGCACCTGGAACCATTTGCACATCTCACAAATACATTAATGAATATATGTAGAATGTTTTCATGAAATTAATGAATGCCTCTTCTCCATTAAGTGGAGGATTCTTAAAAAGAGTCTTTTCTCTGCATGTCTGCTCCAGAGTCTGTTTGAAATTGACTCTGCATGCTCACAGAAATAATCAGCCTGACTTTCTTCATCCTCCTTCAATTCTGTCTCCTGCTCCTTGAAGATGGAATGGATAACATGTCTGTAGCTATAGAGACACAACAGTGATTCATATATATTTACTATCAGATTAAAAGCTGAATGGGAGGGGAGTAGGTACTCATAGCCTGGGAAGGTGATTTGGGGTCCTACTGTAAATTTGCTTTGGGGTTTGCCCAAGTCTGCATGGGATGTATATATATCCCTTAAAGAAGGAGCAATATTTTCTTTATTCTCATTTTTATTTTTGCAGTCAGGAAACTATTTGGGTCAAATCCACCAATCTGAGCTGGCCAGACAGCCAAGTCTACACAAGAATAATAGCTAGTATGTTGGACTACTTGCTAGATGCCAGACATTGTGTTTCATATGAATTAGCTGACTTACTTCACGGTGTTCTTAGTCGAGGCAGCCCCTGAGATACGGAGGCTAGGTAACGTGCCAAAAGTCACCTCCCTAATAAAGTCAAGATTTGATCTGAAGTAGTCTGATTACAAGGATCCCTGATGGTGCAAACAGTTAAGGACCTAGCTGCGAACCACAGGTCAGTGGTTTGGACCCAGCCAGTAACTTTGCTTGAGAAAGAACTGGGATGGGCTCTGTAAAGGTTGGTTGTTGCTGTGCTCCAGTAAGTGACTGTGACTCACAACAACTTCATCAGTCCTGTGAAGGTTCCGTAAAATCCAAACTCCCTGCCATTGAAGCAATTCTGACTCACAGTGACCCTACTGGACAGGGTAGTACTGTCCTGTGGGGTTCCTCAGACTGTAATCCTTTATAGGAGTGGAACGTTTGCTGTTGCCCCTGAGGAGATGCTGGTGGTTGTAAATAGCTGATCTCATGGTTAGTAGCCCAACTCCTAGAAAATCAATGGGGCAGTTCTACTCTGTCAAATACGATCACTCTAAGGCAACAATGGTTTGGTCAAAGGGCACAAACCAGAACTGTCACTGAACACAGCTTTCCAAGGATCATGAAGGAAAAGAAGCACAATTCTAGTATCTTTTCCCTTCATGGGCTCTGGACTCCTCTATGAATCCTCGTGGTGAATTTAACCCCAAAGACCCTTGACAGGTGGCAGATAAGAGCACTTCAAAGGCTCTCTGCCTGTAGCATGGACCTCATTAGCTGGGGGCTTGCTAAGCCAGGGTGCTGTAGTCCCTCTGATTCAATAGGAGCTCATAAGGTCCCTCGTGGTGCTGATATGACTGGTTGGGGAAGCCCAAGAAGCGCTGAATTAGACACTACCCCGACACCCGGCTAAACGAACAACCTCAAGAGGAATATTTGCATGCCACAGCTTCCCACACACTGGTGTCTACGCTGTGTTGAGGCCACACACCAGCACTACACTTTACCCGAGACAAAGTTTTTCATTGTATGGATGAGAAGATGGAGATGGTATGATAGTGGCATGGCTCTTCTATGACAAGGGAGTGGCAGGGATAGAGGTCCAAGGTTTTTAATATACCCTTGGCGGCACCATGGGCTGCTCGCTGAGCTGCTGGCTATAAAACTGATGACCCCATTAGCTGCTCCTTGCGAGAAAGGTGAGGAAGCTTCTTCTTTCTGTAAAGGTTTAGAGTCTTGGAAACGGAATGGGGGTAGGTCTGCCAAGTCCTATAAAAGCTCAGAACTCGCCATCAAGTTGATGTTGATTCATATCAACCCTCTAGGACAGGGCGGCAGTGCCCCCGTGAGTTTCTGAGACTGCACCTCTTTCTGGGAGTCGATGGCCCTGTCTTTCTCCTAGGGAGCAGCGGCCGGTTTTCAATTGCTAACCTGGAGGATCACAGCCCAGTGAGTGACCACTCGGCCAGCAGGACTCTTCTAGAGTCTTTCGGAGCCAGCATTGGCTTGATGGCTGTGAATTGGGTCTGTTTTGGTTCGGTTGATCCCTGCTTTCAGCATCCTGGGTGAGAGGAGAAGTTTGCACTCAACTGCTACGCCAGCGGCTGGCAGTTGAAAGACTCTCGCATGGCAGCAGGAAAGGAAGGCCTAGAGAGCTGGTCCCCCACAGATGAAAACCAGCGCAGTCGAGTCTGCTCCAAGTCATAGC
The DNA here is from genome assembly GCA_004026705.1 of Nesogale talazaci. NCBI lineage: Eukaryota > Metazoa > Chordata > Mammalia > Afrosoricida > Tenrecidae > Nesogale > Nesogale talazaci. The sequence continues at coordinate 60,978 of PVJH01002145.1, forward strand.
AGCGGCACAGTAGAATAGCCCATGGGTCTCCGAGGCCATCTTCACGGAAGGACACTACTGCTGGGGGCTTCTGCCTCCCAACCTTTCCATCCACGGCTGAGCATTTCACCGCTGAGCCATCCGGACTCCTTCCTGAAGGGCTACATCCAAGAAAACCTCGTAGAACATTTCTAGCCAGAGGCTGCCGTCGGTCAGGATTGGCTGGACCAGCAATGGTCAGTTTTTCAACATTTACCTCTTTACTGCTGCAGAAAGAAGCCCTGGTGGGTTACTAAATGGTCTGCCACCTGGTGGGTCCACAGTTCAAGTCCCTGCACATCCCCTCCTGGGGAGAAAGAGGTAGCTTTCTGTTCCTGTACAGGTTAAGCCCCTGGAAACCCACAGGGCAGTGCTGCTCTGAGAAGGTCCTTAGGAATCAGACTCCACTCAATGGCAGTGATTTTTTTCAAAGCCTTAAAGAAACCGCAAGGATTGTCCATTGACAAGCCCGTTAGTTCACTTTCCTTTTCACCTCCAGCTCCTTCTGAGAACGAATGAGTCGAAGAAATGTGCAGCAGGCCTAACAGGAGAAACTGTGTCCCCCAGAGGTGCCACGGATAGAATATGGGCTTGGAGGGCAGGCCTGTTTGTCTCTGAAAACAAGATCTCCACACTTACATCAAATTAAAGGTCTCTGAACTTCAATTGGGCCGGCTAATATTTCTCTTCCCTTCCAAGTCTGCAGAGCTTATAAATATCAATTATAAGGCTGAGTAAATTACAGGGATGTTGAACTTTGAATCGTTGTAGCGCTTTAAAGTGTCTATATAGGGATAATAAGGAGATTGTGGAAATCTGCTGAAGGAAATCTCACACATATTTATAGATAATTAATACAGTGAGCGGAAACTGGAAATCAGCACTGAATTTTTTAAAGCAGTAATTTAAAAATGCATTATAGCAACACATTAACTTAGCAGTTATTCAACAAGGAAATGTGAAGATTATTAAGCTAATTAAAGGTAATAAAAACAAGGGAAGGTATTCTGCATACACTGTATAAGTTTAAAATTCAAAAGGACAAAAAAAACCCTCTTCATTTCTTCTTACCACTTCTGGGCAAATTACAGATGGCAATTCATCTATCCATTCAGTTATTCAGTTACTGGGCTTTTACGTACAAAAGAAGTGTTGTATAAAAAGACAAAGGGGTTTCTGAAAAAAAAATATTGGTGGAAAAACTGAAGGAGAAGGTCATGGAATTTTTTCTGCAAACTGTTTGGAGCTCCCTGGAATAATATCCCCTAGAAAAGCACTGAGCAGACGAGAGAATGTGGCTATGTAACCCTAGACCCTTCAGAAAGCCTCCATCTGTACACGTGCACGCTCTCCCTCATCAAAGGATGAGTGATGGTCACTTCAAGAACCTGAGCCTGGAAAACTTTCTCCAATCCATCTGATCCCTCTCAGCTTTCTGATCCTGCAGTGACCTCTTTTTTGGTCTCCTAAAAGTTATATGACAGAGATCTTGGAGGTAGAACCCAATGCTTCCCGGCCCATTATGTACTTCGATCTCATTCTTATCATTGAGAGACAATGGAATAGCACAGTGCTAGAGGAAAGTCAAAATTGTAGTGAAAACAGAAGTTGAGCTCATTGCTTTGGTTAAGGTTGTCCAGTTCTGTCAGGTTTGTAAATGTCTTGTTGTTGTTATCCTGTGCCTCTACTCAGTTGGAAGTCATAAGGACCCTCTTTGCAACTAAATGGCACATTACCTGGGCCCACACTGTTCTCAGAATTCGTTGAGCCCATTGTTACAACTTCTGTGTCAAGTCATTGAGGGTCTTCCTCTTTTTCACTCATCCTCTGCTTTCCTAAACAGGATGCCTGCCCAGAATTCCTCTTAGTTGTATGTATATGCAAAATACATGAGATTAAAAGTCTCTCCATCCTTGATTATAAGGAGCATCCTGGTTGTACTTTGTCTAAAACAGCCTTGTTCATTTTGGCAATCCATGGAGCTTTCAGTACTCCTTGCCAACACCATAATCCAAAATACATCAGTTCTTCTGTGGTCTTCCGTATTCATTATCCAGCTTCACATGCATATGAGATGATTGAAATCACTGTGGCTTGGGTCAATTGCACATCAGTCCTCAAAGTGGCATCTTTGCTCTTTACCACTATAAAGAGGTCTTGTACAACAGATTTCCCAAGTATAATAAGTTGCTTGAGTTCTTAATTGTTACTTCCATGGGTGTTGAGCGTGAACCCAAGTGTGGTAGTTACATAATTGGGTGTCAATTTTGGACTTGAAAGAATTAAGTGTGAAGGGGTGGAGTCTTCTCTGTCAATCTGGTCACAGCCAATTAGGCTTCTGTATGGGCATGGCCTCCTGAGAATTCTGGGAACTCCTGTTTGTTTATTTTTCCTCCTCGGAGGCAGGAGTCACTTCTCTCTCTCTCTCTGCTTACTGCCTTGCAGACTTATTAATGGCAAGACACATGACACTATACTGATAGACCCCATGCTCTGGGAACTGTAGAAGCCAAGTGGAGACTTCTGCCAGTGCTGAGATGCTATCAACACCACTGGATCCAAATTTTTCTACACACTGGCCTGTAAACGTCCTGCATTCAATGTCATTGCATGTGCTTCATGAGTTTGAAAGAGGACGTAATAGACTGGTATCAGACATATGGGCTAGTATTGAATTTGTGGACTTGGACTAGACTCGGTTGGTATGGTTTCTTAATGTACAATTATCCTTTATATGAAACTCTCTGTTCTACACATATGAGTTTCTATGGATTTATTTTTCTAGTCTACCCAGACTAACACACCAAGTAAATGACACTCTTGACAACTAAATCTGTTCTGTATCATGAGGTTATTCAGTGGCTCTAAACCTATGGGTCGCATACTACCAGTTGTGAATAAGCATTCCTCCAAATCTGATGTACTATTATTCTGCTTGGAGTTCAGCTTCTGAAAGTGAAAGAATACAACTCTGTCACTCACACTTTATGAGTTTAAACCACACAGTATCCCCTTTAATGTTTGAATGACTTTTGTTCTATGTACAGGTTTTGTTCACAAAAGAAAAATTAAGTGTTCTGGAATTCCCATTTTTGCAATGTTATCTATAATTTGTTATGATCCACACAATAAAATTCCTTTGCAAAATCAATTGAACAGAGCTAAGCATCTTGCTGACATTTTCTGCTTTCAGCCAAGATCCATCTGATGTTGGAAAGGCTATTCCATTCAGTTCCAGGTACTCTTTTGTATCCAGCTTGAATTTCAGGAAGCTCCTCCATGATGAGCTGCAGCAACTATACTTAATTAATCTTAAGCATGGCATGTTTAGCATGGCCAAAGAAGATAGATATATGTTGAGACAACATGGCCAATGGAATACATACAAGATCAATTGAAGGGTGGAGATAGAATTGGCTCAGCGAGTCCCACCCTGGTCCTCTTGCTCTTGGATCTTGGGACCAGCCAGCTGCCTTATCTGTCCTGTGCCTCGATCTCCAAGCTATACTACCAGTGGGACACCTAATCTGTGGACTGTGTTACTGTGAGTTGAGGTTCCTTCAAGCCCTGCTTCAACGCACCCCTGAAATATACATCTTTTGAGCTGGGGACTGTTGGTCTCTGTCATCTGGCTGACTATTGCTGACCTGCTTTGCTGTTTGCTGCCTGTGGCTTGGTAGCCTGAATTGCTCCACAGAGGACTCCTCGGCGGCCTTCAAGACTCGAAGGGCTGCCAGTAACTAGCTGTCGCATGCAAGTGAGTTGCACTGAGCCATTTGTACTGCTTAATAGATTAGTTAGCTATTTATTTCTTATGTTAGATGTCTTTCTATCTATATAAATATATAGCGAGAATTATTAGTGTCCTAATTTTGTTTCTCTAGAGAACTCTGTCTAGTTACACACATGGTTTTATTTCTGTGTCTTATTAATAGTACTGTTTCATGATTACCACATTCTGTTCACCTTTTAATTTTTTTTGGAATGGGCATTAAATTATGGATCTCAATTAGTAGTCTGATCAGGTGGTTCTCTTCTCATTGTTTTTGGCATAGGCAAACTCTTTTAATTCATAATTTCTTCCATTTGTCTTAGCTACTCTATATTCAAGAGCATGCTGTAGAGTTTTATCTACATCCATTTGGTACTTTCTCTTTCCTTGTATTCTTAATGACCTTTTGCTTTCTTCAAGTGTGATATCGTTGATGCTACACCAGAACTCATCCAGTGATTAGAATTCACTAATGTTTAGCAGGTCAAAATGTTCTCTGAATTCACGTGGGGTATAATAAAGGTAGTAGTACTTTGGCTTTCATGGACTTAAGTAAACATCGTTTTATAGCCACCTTTTGGTCGTGTTCTGGATTTCTATGTGTTGCATCTAGGAGCTTCATGTGTACAGTCTCTGCTGATATGGCTGAACAAAAGCTTTTGTAATGACTATTTCACTGGTCATATTTTCCCAATGCTTTGCCCTTGTTTCCAAGTTCCACATTCTAAGCACCAGTAATGACCAATGTGAATACTTGCTATGTTCCAGACTACAGAAATAAAAAACAAACAAATAAAAACCACCTTCAATTTCTTCATTTTTGCCGGAGGGGGGGGATGTAAGTTGGAATAATAGTCATATGAGCTGGTGCTCCTCAGAGGTATATGGATGTTAATCTATCATTGACAGTGTTGTACTCCAGGATAGATGTTGCAATGTTCTTTTTGATGACAATGCGCTGCTGTTTGCTTTCTCATTGTCATTGCCAACATGATCGCTGGATTCAAAGTGGGCTATGATTACTTTCAGCTCACTACTGTACTCCGTATTTTTGATGAGTTGGAGCCCTGGTAGGATAGTGGTCATCCGTTGGAATGTAACCCCAAGGCCAGCAGTTTGAAACCGTCAAACTGAGGCTCAGACTTTGTACTTCTCCTGGTGTAACTGTTAGTGAGTGTTTGCAGTTGTTTCTTTCTTTCTTTCTTTCTTTTTTTTTTTGCCATGACACAGAAGCTAATGAAGGTCCTGAAACCTTTACTCCATCTATGTCATTAAAGTCAACACAACTTTATGGGGACAACTGCTTTTCACTCATATTTGAGTGCCTTGAAACTTGAGTAGCTCAACTTCTGATATAATATCAGGAAATGCTCCACTGTTTTACATAAGATTCCACCAGCCTTTTTTTTTTTTTAAGAAGTAGACCCATCATGCGAAGTATGCCCTTCTTTCTCATCTGATTTACTCTGAATGCTTTGTTGGATCCTCTCCATAAGGAGTGACTCTTCTAATATCTGATATATAGTAAAATAGCTGTAAGCATCATAACAAAATGCAATCCATGAAAATACCACAAACTGATAGATGAGTGGTATACATTCCCTTAGGAAATTATGAAGAGGGAAATGAAGGAAACACACTGCTATGGGTAATAATTAGATGATAAAAAATAAATAACATTTGGCACATTCAATAGAATAATATATAATGTCCAGAAACTTCTTTTTGTGGATTGATTATTGGGCAGTAGCTTTTAATTGTAGAATATGGTCAGATTCCCAATTAACCAGACTTGGGTCTGCCAGTAATTAAGGAGATTTTTAAATACTTCTGGAGGAAATCTTGGGCGTGTTTATTGGTGCATGGGCCTTTACAATTCCAAATTAAAGCAGACTCAGTATTATTAGTTCGGGTAGTAGACCCTTGTAAAATAGGCCATTGAGTAAATTAGGGCATGCCGCATTTAAATGGGGTGATTCCAATAGGGGTGACTCTTATTATGAAGAGAGTTGTCTAGTATACCACAAAAATGGGGCTGAAGTAGAGTAACCATTAAGAAGGTATCAGAAATCATGTATCAAAGGCATTTGGCAGAGTTTTTATTTATATAGGTGGAAAGCACGACAGTGGTTATTGATTCTTGCACCATGTGCTTGATACAGTTGCCTTGACTGAACTGTATATGTGAAAAATGTTGGAAAATACTATTCTCTTTATTTTTAAAACATTAAGAATTTTAGAAAGTTAATGACCATTTCATAAATAGTAAATTACATGTGTACAGGTCAGTATTCTGGTCCAAACCCCTCAAAAGGTGTAATTCTTTGGGTTTACTAGATAAATGTTTTAGGAGCTCAAGAATACCTAAAAATAGAACAAAACCCAACCTGAAGAACAATGTGACCCAACTTCAGCAAAGTGTTTGATGTTGCCAGGTGTTGGACTGTGATTATGCAAATGGGACAGAGGATTTTTGTAACCTTTGTTCGAAAACTTGAAATGGGAGAGAAGTTCCTTGGAAATCCGGCTTCCTTTGATCAGCAAGGTCACACTAGGGATTTTCATAGGACAAATAAGAGAAATGACTTCTTGGAGTAAGAGGCATCCTTGTCGGTCATCAGCAGGGATGGCTAGAAAGCTTCAAAGCAGTTGTGATTCTCATTACTGGAGCCTGCCTTTACAAGAAATGCCTTTTTTCAATTATTTTCACTTTTCATTAGAAGTCTTTGCAGTTGTTGTTCACCTCATTAAGTTCCCTAAGATGCTGCGCATTTAATTTCCATGTTATAATTTGTAGCAAATTGTCTGACATTAAACCTGGCTTTTTGAGTCCCTGGGTCCTGAAGATGTTCTTGGCCCTTCCTCCAGAATAGCCAAATTACCTTTCTCAGATGGAATGAATGAATGTAATTAATGAAGTTTGTCATTTAACTAGTCTCGATGATTGGACATTGGTCCTGCTTGCTTGTCCAGTCCATAATGCTTGGCTAAGTGCAGACACAATTCATTACCAGGAGTCTTCTGGAAATATAATCCCCCCAGCTTGTAAAACACCCTGCATGATCCAGTTTCTATTTCCATTACTTAGCAATCAGCTAGCTAATTGAATGCTTTCTCTTGAAAGATTTCTTCTTTCTAGGTCTCGGTTTCAAGTTTTCCTTGACTAATTTATATCCAGCAATATATTCCTTAGCTGGTATTTGCACATTGCAGGTATTTGTAGCTTTTATTGTTTTTGCCCCTCAGCTATTGCTTAGTCAAAGTCCTTGATTTTGAACTTCTTTAATCTTTCCTCATCAGTCAATCACAGTCAATCCTCCTGTTCCTTTTATCGTACTCTTTGAACTCTGTCCAACTTTTTTGGTGTATCTGGTACCCAAGACACGATCTAGTCATCTAGGTGTGGTCTTGCCACCTTTGTGTTGGACAAAGGGGCGAAAGAATAAATGTTTTTTTCCCTGCTCTGTGCCTATTTTATTTAACCAAGTTAATGAATATATCTCTAGCTTGATTTTAAAAAAAATAATTTTATTGGGCGCTATTACAGCTCTTATCACAATGCATACATACATTATTGTGCAAAATACATTTATGTACATATATTGCCATCATCATGTTCAAAACATCTTCTTTCTATTTGAATCCTTGATATTGGCTCCTCATTTGCCTTCTCCTTTCCTCATGAACCCTTGATCAGGCCCCCTTTCATCCCCCACCTTCCCTTTCCCCTCCCAATATTGATGCTATCATTATTGGTTCTGAGGAGTTTTTCTGGCCTGGATTTCCTGTATTTTGAACTCTTATCTGTATCAGTGTACATGCTCTGGTCTAGCTGGATTTGTAAGGTAGAATCGGGGTCATAATTGGTGGGGGAAGGGAAGCATGAAAGGACTAGAGTAAAGTTGTATGTTTCATCGGTGCTATACTGCACCCTGACTGAATCGTCTCTTCTTTGTGGTCCTTCTGTAAGGGGATGTCCAATGTCTACAGATGGGCTTTGGGTCTCCATTCCATGCTCTCCTTCATTCACATTGATATGATTTTTTTTGTTCTGATATCTGATCCAATAGACACCTCCTGATCACACAGGCTGGTGTGCTTCTTCACTGTGGACTTTGTTGCTTCACAGCTAGATGGCTGTGTGTCTATTTTAAGAGTAATTTATTTTTAATGCATCTTAACCATGTTCTAATGTTCATTTCAAAAGTAATTCTACTTTTCTTATCTTGGCCTGCTCACTAGGCTTGCTGCCCTCAACAAGAAGCACCAATTATGGATGGACCATGCTTCCCCGACTTCCATGGGACATCCTGTGACTTGAAGTCAGGGTATCTTTCTGTGCAGTCATAGCTTCCTACCTCATTTCAGGTTTTCTAACTCTGGTTTTTGGACAGTTTTTCTTCTCGTTTTCCTGGCTCCTTGTCTACTTAAACTGCCTAGGAAGATAATATGGTGGGGACATGCAGACATCCAGATTCTGCAAACATCAAAATGCTATTGAATACTGTTGTCAGAACACAGTGTTCTCTGATCTGCATGTATAAATGCAGTCTCATTCTCACATGACATGAACCCCTGGGCTATCTGTCAGCAGAGGAAAACAGGCCAAAGATGACAGGGTCTGCAGGTACTGAGTTGGGAAGAGGAAAGATTGTGATACTTTTGTTGTGTCTCCAGTTCTCATATACCCAGTAGGCATGAGGGTTTACTCGAGATGAATATGAATGTGTGAAATGTCATTCCAGAAAAGGGCAAGGCATCCTATGAAGGTCATTCTGAGAAAAGTATGAGAACCATGTCATTTTTGCACATGCAAAACAGGGCTGGCTGTAGATTCAGGAGTCGTGACTTTGGTCATACTTGGTAGGATTTTGTGAAGCCTGTTGCTGTTTCTCATGAAAGGAAAACGTTGGCTTCAGACCCCTTTCCCACGGAGGGATTGAGTCTTTCATTTTAACAGCTCACCCTCTTTCCTGGTTAAAAAATAAATAAAATAAAGGAACGAATCTGAAGGCTCATTCATTTGTACTTTGCTCTTGCTTATTGATGGTCTGTTCTCGAGTGACGAGGGCTCAGAACCACATCAGAAGATGAACATTGCCGGAGAACCCTTCCTCCTGCCACACTTTACCTGCCCAATTTGGCCTGATAGTTCTTTTCTCAAGGAATATTTCCAGCCCAGCACATACCTCTGAGTTAATTTAACAAAGGAGTCCTCCCTGAACTTATCCAAGTTTCCTGCCCATGGGCTGACCTGCTCGTCTATCAATTGCTAGTTGTCACTTGGTGAGACTGAAGGTTGATCTTGCTTCTTTTGGCCCAGAGGAAACAGTGTGCCTTCAGGTCAATAGCTCTTCCAACCACAACAGAACGTAACCCTCATTCTCAGACAGAAAGCAAAGCATTTGTTCAAAGTGGAAGAAAACATAAAAGGGGATGCGGGCGAAGGATGGAGACAGTTTCTGGGCGTTCACAGGTAAGCTGATACTTTGAGATTCTTGGAGATTAGTGTTCTATCAAACAGCAGAACATCTTTGGCAGGAAGAAACCTAAGGGATTAATGGGGGTGGAGGTGGGATGCAGGGGCATGGGGGGGGCAGATGTGTTCAGAGGGTGTAAAAGTCATTTTTCTTCGAGTTGGGAAAAGTTTACACCATCTGGGGATGGGGCCAGGTAAATTTTATTTTTAAGCCTTCCAGATCAGAAGATTATAGCAAGCATGAACAAGTTTAATTACTGTAGATGGGAGGTGAAAATGCAAGCACACACCACACACACACACACACACACACAACAGCAGTGCTTTCTCTTTTTTTGCTGGTGAATTCATGTTACTGTTGATTGCCCAGGGCTAGAGATTTGCTGGAGCAATAACAGAATCCAGTGGCATACACAACAAATGGTTTGGAAAAAATCCAAAGAGAAATCCCTTGACACTTCACTGACATTTTGAAGAGAGTCCCTAAGAAAATTAGTGAGACTAAAGCAGTAAAAACAGCATTCAGGATTACAAATGGGTCTTGACTGGCTCTCAACATTCCTACACTAGCGTGAGGAGTTCGTCTTTGGGTGGTGCGATTAGTTCAGTGCTTGACTCCTAGCCCAACTCTTGGTTATTCCAGCCCACACTGAGGTGCATCGGCCGACGGGTCTGGCAACCTGTGATAACTTGACAATGTAATGGAACAGGTGTGCTCTGCGCACAGGGGTCCCCAGGACTCAGCACTGCAGCAAGTGTACGTGCATGCCTGTGCGCGCGGGTGCAAATGAGAGATTCAGTCATGAGTTAAAACATAAATGAAGCTTCAAGGTATCAGGATGAATGCAACAAATTAGCTTTATGCCTAGAGACAGCAAATAGTATACATGTATCTATAACATAGACAGGAACCAAAATAGAATCTGCCATGTGGTAAAAAGGCAATGTTTTGGAGTTTTTGACTGTAGTACAACAGACTGTCTTAGATATTGTTGATTGATTGATCTACTTTGTAAAGTTATTTTTCACAATGCACTAGACTGTCAGGGCTCCGCTTGGGCAGTTCCGCAAGTCTGCGACAAGCAGAGAGCCCTCTGGAGTGGGGATGTCCCAGAGGGGCTCCGGAGACCTTGTGAGGACCACCAGAAGGCTGGTGGTCTCTTTCCCATGGAAGTCTTTTCAGTAGGATAGTGCTCATTAGCATAATGGCTTGGAGCTCCCAGAGAGGAAATGCAGGGGTTTCCAAGCTTCCACTGGTTGAGGTCGTGACTGGCATAGTACTGTTCCTCCTCTCAAGGACCCAGTCAAGCTTCAAGGAGAGAAGAAGTAGACTATACTGCTTGCTGAGAAAGTAGCCCTGGTGGTGTGGAGGTTTAAGCTTTCCGCTGCTAACCACCCACCCTGTCTAGGGGGAAAGTGGAAGCTTCCCACTCCTATAAAGAATTACAGTCTCAGAAACCCACAGGGGCAGCTCTCTTCTGTCCTGTGAGTTCACCATGAGCCAGAATTTACTCACAGTGAGCAGTGAGCTCACTGGGAGGACCGGCAAGGAGAAAGGTTACATGAGGAATTGTAGGTAGCCATTGTCTAGACGGTTTGCTGCAGTGTGATGTAGGCGCTGCAGGTCAGAAAATGAGGGCAGGGGCCTGAGCTCTGCTTTAATTTCAAAAGAAGTCATTTCCTCAGGTATGAGATAGAGTTGTGGTTTCAATTCAACTCACAGGCAATCACAGAACCTTTCATTTCAGCTTCGAGCCTAGGAGTGAAATTAGATGCCTTCATAGGTGAGCTTTTTGATGCCACGGGGATGTTTCTTTGACCTTCAGAAAGTCATTGACTAGATCGTGGCCCTGCTGCTATGTGACAGCCAAGTGGGGGGCCCCTCTCCTGACTGATAGCTTCTCAGAGGCATTCTAATCACTTCATTTTTCACGTGGTTCGTGGCATCCCAGATTAAATGGCAAATTTAGGAAGACAAAATACTATAAAGACAGTGCTTCCATTTTTCATTTACTTCTTAGTTGTCATGGTACTCACATTTTAATACAAAAACCTTAAACTATCATCTAGGTCACTTATATCCTTAGTCTTTATCTTGGGATATCTATATCTATATCATCTACATATATATATATATATATATATATATATATATATATATATATATAACCTTTAGTTATGTCCACATCTCCCTATATGAGATTTCTTGCTTTTATGATGAAGTCATTGGACCTTGTGGTGCTGTGGGCTGTTCATCAAAGATTGATAGTTCAAACCCATCAGTTGCTGTCCAGGAGAAAGATGAGATGGTCTGTTCCCCTAAGGATGTACCCTCTTGGAAATGTGGTCTAGGAGTCAGAATTGAGTGGACTGTACACTGTTTAAGATGGGCTTTCCTATCCTTTGAATGATTCGATCAATGTCTTTTTCCAGTAGCTGTGATGTGTTCATGGGGGATCACTGGTGGGGCTGTGGTCGAGTGCTCTGCTGCTAACAGAAAGGTCAATGCTGTATTCTCATGTGTTACAGCATACTGGCCATCTCTGAAAGGAAGATGTGGCAGTATGCTCTTACAAAGATTGACAGTCTCAGAACCTCTGGGGGCCAGTTCTGCTGTGTCCCACAGGCTCATAGTGAATTGGAAGGGGTTCAACTGTGATGGATTTGTTATGCTTTTATGTGCTGAAGAAGTTTAGTAACAAAGTGGTTGGTTAAGCTCTGGTCTGCTAAACCGGAAGGCTGACAGTTTGAACACAGCAGTCCCTCTACAGGAGAACATTGTAGCAGCCTGCTTTGGTTAAGAGTTCAGCCCTGAAACCCTATGGGACAGTTCTGTGATGTCCTTTCAGAGTGTGGGGAATTCAAGTGGGCTCCACAGCAAAGCCTTTGGATTTTCGCTTTTCTGTGCTAGGCACAAAAGTACAGGGGTTATGTTTTGTCAAAAGGTTTTTCAAAAGGATGGTCTAGACCAATAGCAGCACACCAAACCCAGAGGAGGACATGCCTGCATGGAGCTGCTAAGACACAGAGAGAACTATTTGGCTGAAAACAGCTGAAAAACTAGTGTCTGCTCATTGGAGCAAACTGTGACAGAGAACAATGCTGGGGACACATGGCGGGGAGTTAGTCTGATCTGAGCACCAACGCCCACCTCCCCCGCAGTGAGGCAAACCGATAAGGGAACACAACAAATAAACATTGGGAACAAAGATAAGCCACAACCCCCTATCCCTAAAGATTCCCCCCAAATAGAATTCAGACTAGAAGGGGTAGGTCTCAGAATTCCCCCAGGAGCAGTGAGGAGACAGTCACAAAGTTCAGCGGACAGACCTGGAATTATTTTTTTCTTTCAAACTTTTTTTTTTCTTTTTGTTTGCTATATGATATTGCCGGTTTTCTTACTCTTGTAAGGTGGTCAGGGGCAGCAATCTCAAGGAGAAAGCAGTGGGACCAAAGGTCCTGGATGGACGTGGGGGTGGGGTGGGGAGAAAGAGGCAGGGGAATTGAACAGTAAGCAAACAATGCCATAGACAGGGAAACATCTAGGGGATTAAGATCAGCAACAAGGCAGACGTAGAGACTCTGGGGGTATTGGAGCAACAGCAATCAAGCTGGAGCTGAGAGGAATTACTAAGAGGCAGAAGAAGGGTGAGTGTGATGGTAGGCTAGGAGGAAGGGAAAAAGAAACAGAGAAAAGATCTAGGAAGCAAAGCTATGGTCAGAGGTATAAGCATAGGTGTATACATATGCAAATACACTAATTCATACAAATGGAGTTATTGGCCTATGTACATTTATTTATACGGCAACACTCCGGCACATTCACCGAAGACAAAGTGGGTACATAAGTAAATGTGGTGAAGAAAACTGATGGTGCTCGGCCACCAAATGATATAGCCTCTGAGGTCTAAAAGGTTTGAAGATTAACAAGCAGCCATCTAGCTGAGAAGCAACAAAGCCCACATGGAAGAAGCACACCAGCCTTAGTGATCATGAGCTTTCATTGGGAATGGTTAACAGGCATCAAAAGCCCCAAACAGACAAACAAACAAACATTGCTGAGAATGAGGGGGTTTGGAAAAGAAACCCAAAGCGCATCTGTAGACAATGGGAAATCCCCTCAAAGACGGGTTGCAGGGAAGGGAGAAATCATCCAGGGTGCAGTACAGCACTGATGACACACACAATATTCCTCTGGTTCCTTGAGGCTTCCTCACCTCCCACTATCAAGATATCAGTACTGTCTTTCACAGTGGGTTAGACTGGAGCTTGTACACATGTGCAGATAAGTGACATGAGTTCACAGCACACAGAATTCAAGAACCGGAATGGGAATGGTGAAACCAGAAGTATATAGGGAAGGGGATGTAGGAGGGGAGAAAGGGGGAAATCTATTGCAATGATTGACACATAACCACCACCATCACCCCCTCCAGAGGGAAGAACAAAAGAAACCATGGGGAAAGGGAGATAGTGGTTGGTTTAAGATATGAAAATAATAATAACTTATAATTTATTGAGGAGTCACAAATATGGGGGTGGGGAGGGAGAGAAAAATAGAAAGTAAATATTTAGAAAATAATGATAGCAACAGATGTACAAATATGCTTGATACAATTGATTTATGGATTGTTATAAGAATTGTGAGAGTCCCCATTTAGGTGATCTTTTAAAAAAAAGTTGCTGGAACATTTTCACAGGTCCTAGGATACCATAGAACATAGAACACAGGAGTCCTGATCCTCTAGTCATTAAATCGATGGAGAAAGAAATGCTGGCTAGTCTCCCTCTGTTGCTCTGTTTCCACATGCTTTGCTTTCTTGAATTTGGCAGACACGGCTTTTTTCAGAAATGGAAAGTTTGTGGCCTTCCCACATTGGGCAGGTCCATCAAACAGTCCATTTTCCCCAAAAACATGTGCTCCCTCTGTGTTTCCATATCGCCTTTTGGCTATTCTCTCAATATATCAAATATTTCTAAAATTATTATTTCTGCAATCCCTGTTATTACATTCATGGTCTTTGATGTTGCTATTGTAATTGTTTTAGGGTGATACCAAGACAATCATCAAAGAACAAATTAAACATAATGACATGAGTTACAAACAGCAGGAATTATGCATAGAGATCATCTATCAACACATACTCTGCCGTAGTACTGTACATTCACTTATTTATTAATAATTATGCAGAATTTAAGGATATTTCCTAAAAAATACTTCCAGTAGGATACTTCTAGTTAAGAAGGAGAGGCTACTAGTTTTGAAATAGCGATTTATATTTATTTCTAATGTGGTTCTGGTGTTCTGTAACAGCCCACTGTCGTAAGAGTTTAGGGTTCCTATGCAAATAGTTTTTTCTTGTACAACGTCTATAATTCATTGGTAGTGACTGCCTAGAACGCTATGCTAAGAGCATGAGCCCTCGCCCAGGAAGGCTCAGCTGAGAAAGAAGCCTGTGATTGATTAGCAATGTCTGCCACAAGGACAAGAGAGAACATGGGTGATCAGTATAAAGTAAATCACTATTGTTTTAAGCTCTGAATCATATGTGGATGAAATTGAAAAAGCAACGGAATCGGAGACATTATTGTTTAAAATGTTATTTAAAATAGCATCAGATTAAAAAACATGAAACAGAAACATTTTAAATAATTGAACAAATAATTTTTTTACTCACATGGTTTATAAGCACCTGCATTACAATAAAAGATGATTTATGTTACTTTGCCATTATATGAAACATGAAAAACTACAATAGTAAGAATCCATTTAGTACTGAAGCAGGGACTTTAGAGTTCCAGGTGTAACAATCAGAACAAATATCATATATACTTGGGGACAAGACAACCTGAATATCAGCCAAGGAACCTAATATTTTGACTGTTTTAAGTACATTATTATTATTATTATTATTATTATTATTATTGCCATTTTATCAGGGGATCATGCAGTTCTTACCACAATCTACACATACATCCCTTGTGTCAAGCACTTGTGTACATTTGTTTCCTTCATCATTCTTAAAGCACTTGCTTTCTGCTTGAGCCTCTGGTATCTGCTCCTCATTTTCCCGCTCCCTCCCTGATCACCTTCCCTTCTCCTTCATGAGCCCTTCAAAAATTTTAAATTATTATTTTGTCATAACATACACCATCCAATGTCTCCCTTCACCTACTTCTCTGCTGTCCATCCCCCAGGGAGGAGGTTATATATAGATTCTTGCAATTTGTTCTCCCTTTCTACCCCACCCTCACATTATCGCCCTTCTCATCCCTGGTCCTGGGGAGTTCTTCTGTCCTGGATTCCCCATGTTTCCAGTTCCTATCTGTACCAGTGTACATCCTCCTGTCCAGCAGGAATTGTAAGGTAGAATTGGGATCATGATAGTGGGAGAAGGGGTGGGTGTGGGGGGGGGGAAGGAAGCATTTAAGAACTAGAGGATTAAACATTGTATATTTAATCATTACTACACTGCATCCTGACTAAACCACCTAATTTTGCCACAAAATTGCATTAAAAATATGCTGAAAAAAATCATCTTATCTATGAGTATATACGGTCAGTTTTCTGTGTGTACTTATTTTTTATTTTCTTAATACAAAAATCTGAACTGAGTGCTGATCCACAAAACACCCGAGTATGCAATTTGACCCCTTTAAATGAAGATTTACATATGTCACACCACTAAGACAAATCTGGTCATGTGCTTTCTTCTTACGATTCTTTGTTCCAGAAGTTAGTTCCAGAAAGTGGAAATTCTATTGACTTGGGGAACTTTGGCCAATAGTCCAGATCAGTAAACTTTTCTTTTGAAATGCTTTGAGCTGGCCAACACTAACTTGGTATTCCACATGTGCGATTGGACTTCTATTGTACAAGGTATATGAGCTTCACAGAATTCAAAATTATTTTTCACACTTTCATGGAGATTTAAATTAACTGTTATTTTTAGCTGTCCTTCCTTCTGCATTTGATAAAACCCCACACTTGGTGGGACAGGATTCCTGGAAATATAATAACATAAATTGAATGACTGTAAAGGTGGAGTGAATGAAAATTCGTAAGGTCCACTGAACGCAGAATCATCCTTGCTTCAATACTATTAGATGTCAGAACAGCAGAGCCAGATTAGTCACACAAGGGTGAACCAGAATCTCCTGGAATGGAGAGCCAAGGGCTTGCCTGGCATCTGCTGTAGCCTGTTTGTTATATTGCATGGGTTTTACCTTTTCAGTCATAGAAATAGAAGCTTTCCTCTTGTTTGTTCCAGTTTTCCTGCCTTGTGTTTGTGGCTACATCCTGGGTAGTAACGGTAGTGTGTGTGTGTGTGTGTGTGTGTGTGTGTGTGTGTAGTAATGAGTTCATATATATTACTGGAGTTCACATGATTTTAATCTTTAGGTGGTGCAAGATTTTCCTTATTCAGGTTAAAAAATAGTGTAGTATAGTATAGTAGTATACACACACATTTTTTTAACCTGAATAAAGAAAATCTTGCACCACCAGAAGATTAAAATCATGTGAAACTCCAGTAATATTAGTTAAGGGTGAATGAAGGAATAAAGCTTGCTCAAGTTTAAGTAATTCAGTTGTTCTCAACTTGTAGGTCCCAGCCTCTTTGAGGTAGAATGACCATTTCACAGAGGTAGCCCAATTCATAGCAGTAGCAAAATGACAATTATGAAGTAGCAACAAAAATAAATGGTTGGGGGTTCATCACAACACAAGGCACTGAATAGAAGGGTCGAGGCACAAGGAAGTTTGAGAACCACTGAACTATTAGTAGTACACAAGTGTCTAGTATGCCCTTCTTCTGAAAAAGCAGTCACTGGCCAAAGTTCTTCACCATCCACTGGATGTCCATAGAGGGATGTTTTATTGATTCATGAGCAGCTATCACAAAAGTTATCTATGAAATGCATCATGTCATTCAATAACCTAACTTCAAAGAGCAGTGCTTTAAGCATGGGTTCAGCTTCAGGAATAGGCACAGAGCTTGCTCCATGGAAAACTTCAGCTCATTTTCACCCATTTTCAATGGTTGGATACTATTCTCAGCAACCCTACTCCTTTCCTTCTATAAATCTCACTTCTGGCATGGTGACTTATAAGGAACGTTGGTCCTCACATTGATACTGTATGTTTAATGACAGATTTCTATTTCAAATATCTGAAATAATTAGTACTATTCCAATTTCCCAATTTAAAAAAAATGTTGTGGGAGAAATTACAGAAAGAATGAGGAAAAAACCCCACATATCACTGTGTGCACACATCCCCAAGGCGCCCACTGAGGACATGTGGGAGCATGAGCAAGAGTGGTGAAGAAAGCGGATGGTGCCCAGCCATCAAAAGAAACAGTGTCTTAAAAGCTTGAGTGTAAACAAACAGCCATCTAGCTCAGGAACCACAAAGCCCACCATAAAAGAAGCTCACTTGCCTGTGTGATCATGAGGTGCTGAAACATGAAGCAGCAAAGAACAAAAATCAAAATCAATGGATCAAGCAGCTCCTGATATGATCAGTGAAGACAAATGGATACAGAGGCAAACAGAGTGGAAGAAAAGGTTGGTGCCCAGCTACAAAATGATTAAGTGTCTGGAGTCTCAAATACTTGAAGATAAACGAGTCGCTGTTCAGCGCAGAAACAGCAAAGTCCACATGGAAAAAGCACACCAACCTGTGTGATTAAGAGGGGCCGAAGGAAGCAGATATCATGCATCAAAGAGCAAGAACCACATTATTATGAATGAGGGGGAGAGCAGGGTGGGGACCTAAGGCCCACTGGTAGGTAATTGGTCACTCCTTTACAGGGGAGTCATGGGGAGGAGACAGACTTGTCAAGGTGCCCTGAGGCAGTGATGATGCATACAGATTTCCTCTAGTTACGGAAGACTTCCTCCCCCTACATATCATGGTCCCAACTCTCCCTTACAAATCCAGTTAGACTGGAGAAGGTACACTGGTAGAGAGGGGAGCTGGTGATATGGGGAACCCAGGACAGATGAGTCCCTTGGGGCCAATGGTGAGATTGGAACTACTGGATGGGTGGAGAGAAGGTGGGGTAGAGAGACGGAATCAACTGCAAGGATATACATATAAGCTCCTATCTGGAGCTGTCCTATCTGGACAGCCACCAAAGGAGTGGGCTGGGGGAGAGATCGGGCAGTATAAGATATGACAGAACAATAATAATTTATAAAGTATTGAGGGTTGGTGGGAAGGGAGAGCAGGGGAAGAGAGAAGAGAATGGGAAGCTGATATTAAGGGCTCAAGTGGAAAAGCGGATATTTGGAGAATGATAACAGCAGCAGATGTTCGAAGGTGCTTGGCACAGTATATTTATTTATGTATAGTGAAAAACGATGTATGAGCCCCCAATAAAATGATTTTTAATTAAAAAAGCAAACAGAAATCCAAAAAAAAAGAGAACGAATAGGATTTTAAGATATATTTTCATTTATTTATTCACTGATTTTATTTATATTTATAGATAGCTTATTGAGATGCAATTCACATATCATACAGTTCAATAGTTTGATCATCTTCAGAAGAATTGTGCAATCATCACTACAATCAACCTTGGGTCAGTTTCTTCCTTCTTAAACTTGAGGCTGTTGACTACCCATTTTCCTCTGACCCCCCCTTTCTGTGATTCCAGATAATTAAAAAAATTTTTTTTGGCATCACTGCCCTCTGGTGGCAGTGGGAGGTCCAGCCTTGCTCCTCGAGAGCTGCTGCTGGATTTGAACCGCCAACCCTGTGGGCTGCAGTCCTGCAGTCAACCACTATGCCACTGGGCTCAGCCTATCTCCAGATAATTTTTCATCTCATTGCTATCTTCATAGATTCACCTCTCCTGAATTCCCTATGCAGAACAACATTCATAGACCCCAAAATAAAAGTAACCACCGACATCGTCTAACCAGTGAAAGATCTGAAAACGAAAAAGGCTGAAATTATTTAATAACCAGAACAAATGTTGTCTGAAGAGAGATCTAGTGATGAGGTGTTGCATTCCAGCCTAACCACCACTGCTAAGATCTATTCTGCAATGCTCTTTGTCTGACAGCAGGACTGTTCACATCCCTGGACTGTGGTCAGTGGACATTCACCAGAGACCCAGTCTTCATAGGGACCCTGCAAATGGATTTTGGGCTTCCACTATCATCCATAATGGATAACATAACTTTTTAAATCCACATGTTAACTTCCAAGGAAAAGATAAGTCCACGATAAGAGCAATTTTCTATAACCATTAAAAAAACCTATGAGTTATGAATACATTTTTCCAAGTCACACACAACTCAATAGTTTACCAGGTGAATTATGTAATCTCTATTGAGGTTCTGCAAACACAACAGCCGAGGCAGCTTAGATATTTCCTAAACAAATAAAGGGGTCAGGCAAGCTAGCTTTCAGACACATTAGGTTGTTGTTGGGAATTCTTTTTGTTCCTTTCAAATAAATCACCCTAGGACTCCTCTGATATACACAAATAATGAAGGATGAGATGGGAATTGTAATGTTTAAGATGGAGAGTTAAGGTCTGAACACTTTCACAGTTAAAATATTCTTGAAGCCAACAGAGTCTGAGAAGCTTTGTGAAGAACCCGTCCGGCACAGCAAGATTGTTCTGGGCCAAATGGATGGAATGAATCGGGGGTCCTTAAACTACAGCCCGTGGGCCACATGCGAGCCGCCAAGGGCATTTATCCGGCCTGCCTGGTGTTTTTGCCACATTGCGTGTCCTGCTTAGCAGCCAACTCGTCGAGGGCCCGCAGTGAATTTGTTCACAGTTTTTTGTTGTTTTTTTTTAAAACTATAGTCCGGCCCTCCAATGGTCTGAGGGACAGTGAACTGGCCCCCTGTTTAAAAAGTTTGAGGACCCTGGACAATTAATAAAATTGGAGAGCTAGAAGGGATTGTAGTCAATGGTTTTATTTTGGTACAATAAAGGAGTCCAACCCCGGGAACTTCTTGTGCTTTAGGACAAGATCACACCGATTACTGGCAAAAGGAGGAACGAAGACTCAAATCAAAGTACATAATTTCTGATCCAAATTTCCACTTCCCCTTTCTGCAGAGATTGGTGCAGGGATGAGTCTTATCGGGCTGCTCCAAGGCTAGCAATGTGTCTGACTTTCCAGGGGGTAACTTCTTCCAACAGATTTCTAGATCTACAAGCAGTACACTAGTTGGGGGGGATAGAGGAAATCTTCCCTGGGAAATGATAGCCACATTGTTTGTTGGTGCCTACTGGAATCAGAAACGGGAAGAAGGGAAGTTATTGCTTATGAGTCACTGAGCTTCCATGAAGGGTGATGAGAAAACATTGGAAATCGATAATGAGGATGGTTGTGTGACATGACGGGTGTGTGATGCATATTTCAGAAGGCATATGTAAAAAATTGTACATGATGCAATAATGGCAAATATTTTTATGCATATGTATTACAATAAAAACAAGGACCTAAAATAGCACATAAATACATTTTCTCGATATGTTTACATAAATATATTGATATGTGCATACATATGGACAAAGTTAAAGATGGGTCATTAAAAGTGGATTTTAAAGGAAAGTTTCCAAATAAACAGATGCTATTAAATCCAAGTATTTGTCTCCTATAAATTACATGTTCACATTCATATACCTGTAGTTAGGGCTATATTAAATAATCCAAATCACTGCCCTCAAGCCAATTCCAAGGCATAGCAACCCGAGAAGAAACTCTCATCTTTCTCCATTGAGTGGCTGGTGGTTTTGAACTGCTGATCTCGCAGGTAGTAATCCAATGTGAAATGACTGTGCCGCTCAGCTTCTTCGCACCAGTGTTAGGTCATATTTCTTTCTATTTATTATTTATTCAGGTTTTAGGCTTAGGGATGTAGTCAAGGCCAGCACTTCCTAACCCTGAGAAGAGAGAGAGTGAGAGAACATGAATGAAAGAGCTGATGGAACTATCAGGCTATAAAATTATTTTAGAAGGGGAAGTCGAGAATCACTTACTCACTCTAAATGATAAGGAGATTTGGATGCATGGAATTCAATTACAAAAGCAGGAATTTGGTAGGGCCTTGAGGTTAACAGCTTCAACCTTATGATAAGGATTATGAGCTCAGATGAGGACAGGTGACCATGAACATCTATTTAATATCCTTTTCAATTCATGGAAGAGGTTAGGACATCTAT
The DNA here is from genome assembly GCA_004026705.1 of Nesogale talazaci. NCBI lineage: Eukaryota > Metazoa > Chordata > Mammalia > Afrosoricida > Tenrecidae > Nesogale > Nesogale talazaci. Next base: position 82,444 of record PVJH01002145.1, read on the forward strand.
CTTGGCCTGGTATTTCCTCAGCCTTACAAAATAGTTCTCTTGTTTATGACACTTCTGATAATATTATTACTACTCACTGATAAAGTCTGATGCAAACTAGGCCATTAGCCATTGCGCTCTGCTATAACTTTAAGAGAACAATGTTTTTTTAAGTACCAGGAAAGATCTAATAGCAATAATTGCTAAATGGTTGGTATCTGCGTTTCCTTTGTCTTAATAGCACTATTAATTTTATAGATGAAAGTTTGAGTGAAAACTCAGGAAACTTCAGTTACAGGCACCTGGCCAAAAGAGAATTACTACTGTTTGGAGATCAAGAACATTTACTGGAACTGAGATATATAGCAAGGTACTCATCTTTGTGTTTGAAGGTGAAATGCTGTAGTGTGAGAAGAAGCAGATGTTTGCTCTCCCCATGTTATGGAATTTGTGGTTGTTGGAATTTGATGCGGATCTTTTGTTTTGAGCATGCCCAATGAATGGTGGCCAGGTACTACCATATGTGTACTATTTTAACACTCTCCTTGCTTTCTTATGATATGTACTAGTTCTGCCTTTGTGAATGAGTGCTATTGAAATTTTTAACCAATCCCCATCTTTAGTAGTTACACTAGTGTGTAGTCAGTCACTTAAGGATTTAATCTGTATGAACCAATAGTTCATGTATTTTGGTATAAAGCTGGCCTATGATTTTTTTCTGTGAATAGTGTCATAAATTCTACACCATTGGCTAAATTAATGACACTATCAAGAGAATTACTTTATGTCTGAGGGGATGATTTTTTTCTTTTATTTACTTTAAAAATACATACTTTTATTAGGGACTCATATAACTCTTACCACAATCATTCATCCATTGTGTCAAGGACATTTGTACATTTTTTGTCATCATCATTTTCAAAACATTTTCTAAGCTCCTCATTTTTCCTCTCTCTCCCCTATGAAACATTGACAATTTATACATTTTTATTATTTTTTCATGTCTTGCACTGACTGAGGTTGCCTTTTACCCACTTTTCTGTTGTCCACCCCACAGGCAGAGAGTTACACATGATCATTGTGTTTGGTTCTGAGGGGGATGGTTTAAATACTCTCTGTCCTAAGAAATAATTGTTGTTAGATTGGAGCTAGAATTAAGTGAGAAACTCAAATCCATTCATATAGCTATGGTTTATTTTAGAGATATCATTATCATTTTATAATACAGGACATTATAAATGGGGGTGGGTGATAGGGCATTATGTTGCCAGATTCTTATTTGTTTGTGGTATGATTTTCTGTATATGAAATATATGAAAGATAAATCTGTTGATACAGCAACTGGATTCATAATTACTTAGGGGCATGGCAGGGGAGGATGGGGGACAACGGGGAGCTAACTACAATAAGTGTGCATAAAAATGTTGTGGAATTGATCATGGTGATGATTATACAAATCTTAATGTGATCAAACAGTTAAATCACATGATATGTGGAGTATATGTCAATAAAGTTATTTTTAGGAAGATCATTGATGATGGCAGTAAAGTTGAGCTGAAACACTGAAAGAGAATGCCTAGCTTTTTCTACTAGAAAACAGGCAGCAACATGTGGTGCCTCACCCCAAACATATTGATGATGCGATCATTACTGTGAGTAGAGAGGTCTACACATTCAAGTGTCATGGCACCTGGATATACATTTTGGTTTGCCATTCATTAAATTTTTGACTTTTGGTAAAAAGTGCTTTGGCTTACCTGCATCTGGTTTTACTTATCTACACAGTATATATGCTAGGCTCAAGGTGATACCATGGACGTCACTATAAAACTGTGTTCTACAGAATTACACATTTCTCCTTTTGAAAGGAGGTCAACAGGGCTGGGTGGACAAACATTTCTGTGGGTGGACTCGCTCTTCCAACATTCCCGAAGCAGCAAAGCGCATCAACCATTTTCAGAGGCTCAGATAATGCTCTACATAGACACATCTCTCCTCATGATCACACGACAGAGCATTCTGTGATAGCCTCAACTCTATTTGGGTGGCCCAGGAGAGAACCCAGACTTCCATCACAGTTGTTTCTTATTCCCTTTCAGAAGCTTCAGAATCCTGTAAGTTTTAAGTTGGAAAAGACCTGGGATGGTCAAATTCAGTGGTTCTCAAATTGACACGTGCCTCTGACATGATTGGGGCCCCTGGTAAGGCAGTGGATCCTACATGCCAGGCTCAGGGTTTCTGATTCCAGCAATCTGGGCTGGAAATGAACAGCTGTGTTTCCAATGAGATTTCAAGCAATGCTGATACTGTTGGTGCAGGGACTACCCTGAGCAGCCCTGATCTCACTTAGACTCTTCGTTTACCACATTAGGAAACAGGCCTTGTGAAGGTAATTGAATTACTCATGCTTACTCATCAAGTTAGTTGCTGAATCAAGACCAACAAAACCCTTGCCTTCCAAATGCTGAGGTCAGGGCCTTTTCCAGGACACCACAATTCCCCACTTTAAATTTGGGTTATATGATACAGATGGAAACATTCAAATGAATTTATTCCAATCCACTTGGCCACTCCAACTGAGATAAAAGAAAAACAAAAAGACTTTAGGGGTTTCAGAAAGGAATGTGGCTCTTCCAGCAAATGAGTCCAACTACCCATTTTTATTTTTTTTAGAAGAGGGGGTGGGACAACACCTGGGCTAGATTTGTATTATTGACAATTAAAGCTGAAATGGGAAAACACAGTAAAACTTATGGTGATAGAAATGTTTCTGCCACAGCACAGAGACCTTATAAGAACACAACCCAGCTTAGTGCCTTCCCCCCCGCCCCCACCTCCCGCCACACACACATTCTTATGCTTGAGTTTTGGTTTTGGCGTTGTAAGAGATTCTGGAAGATTTGAAATCAGAAGTCTTATTCTAAAGTGTTTCCAGAAATAAAAATAAAGACATTGATTGTGAACATTGAGGTGAGGGTTGACTGAGTAGGTAGTCATCATTTTTGTATTTTGTATTTACCAACCTTCTCCTTGGCTTACCTTGTCACGTTGCCCATCTCCTGATTGTTGTATGTTTCTGTGCCCTCTACCGAAGCCCTCCTAAATCAAAGCTTTTCTACCAGCAGTTCTCAACCTAGGGGGTCGAATGACCCTTTCACAGGGGTCACCTGATTCATGACAGCAGCAACACTTCAGCGATGAGGTAGCAATGAAGTTAATTTTATGGTTTGGGGTCGCCACAGCATGAGGGACTATATGGAAGGGTTGTGGCATGAGGAAGGTTGAGCGTCAGTGCTTTCTAATCTATGACTTTTCCTTTCTTCCTTTCCTCTCTCCTTCTTGGTAACCACTAAAGTCTTTTGAACATAATGAAGAAATCGAAAAACCAACTGGGTTGCCCCTGAGTGTCTAGAGACATAGTTCTCATGCTTTGGAATGGCCCTTTGTTTTGCCCTTTCTTTCCAGTTTGTCTGGTTTCTCCTCCTTCAGATCTGAGCTCAGGCGGACACTGTTTGCTGGCCCTCTAAGTTGGGTGCAATGAACCCACCAGGATGGAGTGACCCTGGTGGCTTCTGTGTTCCCGCAAGGCTGGAAGCTGTTCCTGTGGTATTCCAAGTGTCCATAGGGTCACTCATGGTAGATAGTTTTCACTGAGTTTCCAGACTCTGATAGACTGGAAGCAAAGTCTGGAAATGTACCTCTGCTCATTAGCCAATGAAACTGAATTGACTGAGAGGGTGCTGGAAATCAAATCCTTAGGGAGGCAGACTATTATAATTGATTGGAGCCGACTCCCAGTTGTGAGGGTGGCCCCAGCTTGTCTGAGGTGTCATTCTGGCGTATGTGGGGACACCAGGAGTCAGAGCCATCTCATTACATACAGCACAACGACTCTCCAGGGCCCCGTAGCACTTGGCTCTTGATTTGGTCCCATAGAGGAGAGTAATGGAGCTGCTACCACAAATGTTTGGCAGATAGAACACTAGTCACCCTGTGGAAGAAAGATGGAGCAGGAAGGAGATGTGGTCATCTATGTGTGTAAAGATTTACTGCCTGGACAATCCAAGGGGGGTAGTTCTCCTCTGCCCTGCAGGGTCAGTATGGAGCACTATGGTTCTGAGTTTAGACTTGGTTTCTGACGCTTCTTGAACTTGGTTGACACTAGGTCAAAGATCAGATACACTACTAACTTCCCAGGAAACTTCAGTTGAATTTTTGCCATTCTTTTTAAAAATTCTTAATCAGGAATCAAAGGGCTGTTTTAAAATTTTGTTTAAGGGTTAAAATCATGCAACATGTCAAGAAAACGATTAAAGAGACGGAAGTACTTGTTTGGGAAGGGGAGGATGGAGAAGAAGGGAATCGAGGTAGTGGAGGTGGTGGAAGAATCAACACTACCCTTACCAGCCCTCTAATAGGTTCTCTGTCTCACGGACTAGATTTCCAGGCATGAAAAATATGACCAGAAAATATTCTACTTCCTCAAAAAAATCACAAACCTAGATCACATTTCCACTATGACTGGAGGGCTTTTGATTACAAATAAGGAAAAAATAATCTGAGAAAAAGGGTGGCGAAACATTATAATATGTTCCTAAAGAGGGCTGTTGAATTACCGTAGTGGTTGGTCTTTAAAATACAGAATGTCTCCTCTATTTAGGGTAGTTTAAGGAGAGCTGACAAGCTTGAAGTGGAGGGGAAGAAATTGGAGGACTTCTTAAGAGCATATTCACCCGTGTAATTCAATGGTCTTCCTGAATCAGCAGCCACTTCTCAGTGGGTTTACCAATCTTTAATAGCTGATATTATTTTAGGATTACCAGTAGCTGATTCTTAAGCATGCTTCAGGCTACAAGTCTATGCATACCAAGATTTCTGGTAACAGCTGGAAATCCATAATTATAGTTCACAGGGTATATGCTCATCTGGCAAAATCTGTAAATAAAGCTTAAAAAGCAAATATCTCATTTATATAAACTCTTTTGGAATACTAGGGGTTCAATTACTGAGGGAATGCAGAAGAACTAGTTCTTCTCAATTATTTCTTTCCCTAGATCCAAGGGTAACAATTTATTGCTTTCAACAAGGATATATGGGGAAAAATGAAAAGATTTTTTTAATATCTGGGAAATAAACAGAGCACTTTTATGTAAAATCATGTTATTTTGCTTCCTGTATAATTTGAAACATTGGTCCACTTTTTCCTTGTTGAAGCATCATCAGAAAGGGAAAACAAACCAAAATAAAACAAAAATAACACTAGAAAGCAATTTCCGACTGGAATTGATTGCCTGCAAGTTCTGTTTGACGGGAACTTGGGCTACGTTGCCAAAGCCTGTGAGCCCTTTCCGTCTCCATGTCTTTTAAAGTAGAGTTTCAACTCAGGTAAACCAACATGAATAAAATGGGATGGGATTAAGAAATAATTTGGGGTCTAAAAAAAGCAAAAGAAAACAACCCATTGCTTAAGTTGCATTTGAAATAGGTACTTTTCATCATATCGGGTATAAAACAGTTAAAGCTTGCATTTGACAAGTCACATTTTAAAAAGTCCTCACTACTTCCCTGTTTTATTCCAACTATTTATTTGGAAGTGGATTTTGATGGAAAATATTTTAAACTGAATGAACTCTTAAGCAATTAATGATCATGATTCTAGTGGAAGTGACATGATATAAACCCACAAATGTACCACAAGAGACATTCCAGCGGCTGAGTAGTGTTTGTGGTGGCAGAGGAATGAGAGCATGGTTCTCACTCATTCCAGAAAAAGCAATTACGATGGTCAATCATGCTAACTTCCATGCAGTGTACCAACTGGTTTAAGGATAAAGGCAAACACATTTTCTCCTTTCCTTTGCAATATTTTTACTTTTGTTTGGCTTTGAGCAAGTTTAAACTAATTATTTAACTACTTAACACAATTTAAACGAAATAAACCAACCAGAAAAAATGCAATTTGCCTATATTCGTCACACATTAAACTTACTGGCATCAGTCACTGTCTGAATGTCCTGGGGCACAAGCATATGTAAAATGTGATTTTTAAAGACCTCAAACTAGAAGATTGTATATTTAAGGTCTGATTAGAGGGTCTCACTTCTTTTGCAGAGTGACCAGCTTGAGTGTACAATCAAGCTTGAGTATATCTTTCTTCTTCTTCTTCATTATCTTTTGATAGCATTGGGCTCTTGGAACCCTATTGCTTAACACAGTGGCTCTCAATCTGTGGGTCGCAAACCCTTTGGGGAATGAGCAACTCTTACACGGAGGTCACTTAAGATCATCAGAAAACATAACTGTACACAATTACAGTTAGGAAGTAGCAATGAAAATAATTTTATGGTTGGGGATCACAACAACATGAGGACTGTCTTAAAGGGTTGCAGCATTAGGAAGGTTGAGAACCACTGCCTTAATATGTCATGTACCTGACTCAACTCAGTAGAATTAAGAGAGGAAGAAACACCTTTCTTCTCCTTTTGATTGTTTTTAGCTGCCTTTCATTTTTTCTTATTTACTTATATTTCTTTTAAAAATAATTTATTGGCATATAGTTTATATATCACACCATTTAATTATCATATTATGAAGAGTGATGCACTCACCTCTACAGTAAATTTCAGAACTTTTTCTTATCCTACTCATTGTTACCTGCCCATTTCCCCACACCCTCCCCAGCCATGTTCCTGACCGTTAATAATCCAGTTATTGTCTCTATAGATCCATCTGTCCTAGCTTTCCAATACAGAAAAAAAATCATAAACAGGAAGCAAGCAAGCAAGCAAACAAAAACCCAACAACATTGACTAAACAAAATATAGAGAAACGTGCGCCCAAAATAAAGCAGAAAGTACTAGAAACAGAAGCAACTTTAAAATGGATCAAAAGGGAGAACAAATTTTAACCTAACTACATCTGCCATAAATAACTTTACAATGCTTTCTGTCTCATTGCAAGACCATTTGCGTTCTTTGATATGTTCAAAGGGTAGTCCCAAGAGGCTTAATTTGTGTGTGGACCTGGCATATAGATTTTAGGGGTCCATTGTCATTCACTGCCTTCTGCAAACTGACTGTTCACAATGTAAGCTCTGATTCTATTCCCCTTCATTGAATTTGGGTTTCATTATTTGTAATACTTGGATCATACAAGTTGGTGTACTTCTTCCTTATGGAGGTATAACATAGTCCTCACAACATATATAATGTGCGAAGCTGCAGTAATGCCAGATGATACATTTTTACATATATACTTACACTGGAGTAATGGCCCCTCAAATCAAAATAGAGTTTGGTTCTAGAATTATAGAAGGTTCCCCACATGCTCCCTTGATTAATATACCTTCCCCTCTCTAGCAGGGATCCACAACTGTGTCTTCTACTGACATCAGTTAGCTTGTCCTGATTTTGAAATTCACATAAATGAAACTTTCTATGTACACTCTGTATAATTTTTATATCTTCACTATAGATACTATTCATGTTATTATTTTTAATCATTAGGTAGAGTGATTTTCTCCTTACTTGGTATTGGCTCTTCCACTATTAAAGAAGTATGGTGTCTTGTAGGCCCATCAGTATAAAAAAGAGATTCCTTTACATAAACCACATTCATATTGTCATTTTAAACATTTGGACACAGAAGTTTTTCTTTCATTGTTCTAACAGAGGAGTATAACTAACCAGATACCAAGTGTGAATAGCTTTTAGAGGCTAGACTCTAAGCAAGTGTTCTATACGTACACAAGGATGAACAACAACATGGGTTAATAGGGGAAAGATTCAAGCCTGATCTTAAGACAACAGCGGTGAACTAAGAGAGCACTATCATGGAATCAAGTTATAGTTTTAGCTTTGTCACCATCTATTACCTGAGGGACAAGAAACTTCGCTTCTCTGGGTCTCACTTTTTCTCATTTGTAAGAGAAATGGTTGCCTTAGACTAGGCATAGCAAACTCAAATCACAATAGAAGTCAGGTATGAAACCTCAGTATGCCCCAAGGACATGGAAATACATGGAAATGAAGGTAGTCAACTGGACAGAAGCAACCATTGCTCACCCAGACAAAGCCTATTTTGGGTTGCTACGTAGGAAAGCAGGCCAGCTCAGTGCTGCCGAAAGCATCCTGACTTTAAAAAAATAGCTAGAGATCTGAAATTCTTCCTACATAGACATATGCTTTAAAGTGTATTCCTCTACAAAGCTAAGCAAAATGAACGCTACCAGACAAGTAGCACATTGCAGGTGTATTCAGCTACTTGTCCAACTTCTTTGATTGGTGATCTTTGCTGGCCAGTGCGGTAGTGTGTGATTACTGAGCTCTTAGAAGGTAGGTAATCCATGGTGGATTATAAAATGTACACTGGATTTCAAAGCTTAGTACATTTAAAAACAATACTGATCATAATTTTTATATTGATTATAGACCAAAAGTGCCAATATTTCTTATGTTGGGTTTAATTTAGTAATGTTCAAATGGATCTTTTTAATCATTTTATTGGGGACTCATACAACTCTCATCACAATCTATCCACCCATCCATTGTATGTAAAGTCCAATTGTACATTTGTTGCCAAAGTACAATCTCAAAACATTTTCTTTCTACTTTAGTGCTTGGTATCAGCTCCTCTTATTTTCCCTCCCCACTCCTCCCTCCCTCATGAACCCTTGACATTTTATAAATTATTATTATTTTGCCATGTCACACACTGTTCGAGGTCTCCCTTTACCCACTTCCATGTTGTCCATACCCCAGGGAGGAGGGTTTATGTAGATATGTACATCCTTATAATTGATTCCGCCTATCTACTACTCCACTTTTCCTCCACCCTCCTGGTATTCCACTCTCACCACTGGTCCTGAAGGGCTCATTTGTGCTGGATTCCCTGTGGTTATAATTCCTATCTGTACCATTGCACACTAGCTGGTCTAGCCGGATTTGTAAGGTAGAATTGAGATCATGATATGGGGGGGGGAGCATTTAAGAAATAGAGGAAAGTTGCATGTTTCATCTTTGCTACACTGTACCCTGACTGGCTCATCTCCTCATGGTCCTTCTGTATAGGGATGTCACTTCACCTATAGTAGGGCTATGGGCACCCATATCTGCTCTGTACTCCCCCTCATGTAAAATGCTATAATTTTTTCTTTGATGCCTGATACTTTCAACACTTCATGGTCACATAGGCTGGTGTTCTTCTTCCATGTGGTATTTTTTGCTTCTGAACTAGATGGCTGCTTATTTACCTTCAAGCTTTTAAGACCCCAGACACTATATCTTTTGAAACTCAGGCACCATCAGCTTTCTTCACCACATTTGCTTGTGCATAATGTGTTTTCAGCAATCATATCATGAAAGTATGTATGATTTTTTGTTCTTTAATGCCTAATACCTGACTCCTTTGACACCTTGTGGTCACACAAGCTGTTATGCTTCTTCCATGTGGGTTCTGTTGATTCTGAGCTAGATGGCTGCTTGTTTACTTTCAAGTCTTTAAGACCCCACATGCTATATCTTTTGATAGCCAGGCACCATCAGCTTTCTTCACCACTTTTGCTTATGTACACATTTGTCTTTAGGGATAGTATCAGATAGGTGAGCATCATGGAATGCCAATTTAATAGAACAAAGTGTTCTTACATTGAGGAAGTACTTGAGTGAAGGCCCAATGTCCATATAATGCCTTAATATTAACCCTATAAGTATTTGCACATAGATCTATTTCCCTATCATCACATATAAATATATTTACCTATGTGCATGCCTGTATTTAGACCTCTATAAATGCCCTTTGCCTCCTATTTATTTTCCTCTATTTCTTTTACTTTTCTCTTATCCACTATCATGCTCAGCCTTCATTTGGGTTTCATAATTTCTCTCAGTTTTATTACTCTTGATCAATCCCTATCAGGTGTCTCACACCCACCTTGTCACCAATTTAGGATCACTTACTGTTCCCTTGTCCCTGGGTTGGTCAATTCCACTTCCTTTCTCCCACATCTCCCTCCCCCATATCTCCGTGGAACTATCAGTCCCATTGTTTTCTCATCCAGAGTGTTCATCTAGTCTATCTTATCTAGATTGACCTACAGAGATAACAATATGCACAAAAGAACAAGACATATTAAGATGAAGTGACAAAAGAAAAGAAAGCAATGACAACAACAAAACCAATGTCCAGAAAAATATGAATAAGTAAAAAAATGAAAATATTAATAACAAAAGAAAAACCTGTAAATAGTTCAAGGTCTGTTCATTGTCCTCCAGGAGTGTCCCATGGAGTCTGATGGGGTGCCACACACTGGCCCCAAAGTATATCCTTGGCACTCCCTCTGGAACTCCATGCTCTGCTCCCCCTGCTGCTCTGCTGTACCATTGTAGTGTTTTACCTTGGTGTGGTGGGGTCAGACTGGGTGCAATCCAGATTCTGTGTCTACAGTGTTGTCCCTGTAGGGTCTTGGGTCAGTGAGGGATGCCATGTTTCCCAGTGGGGTCAGTCATTTGCTTCTTTCTGTACGTTGACTGTTCTGAGTGGAGATATCATCCTCAAGGCTTCGTTGGCCAGGATGGACTCCACTCTCTCTTCCTCCCCCTTCATTTGCTCTCATGCACTCTGGTCAGACATGTCCATCTCCCCGAGATGCAGCCTGAGTGCTGTCCTCTAAAGGAAATTTCCCTGGGGGGAGGGGTGGCTGTCCATGTAGTTGATATTGGGGTTGGGCCCTCAGACCCCTTCACTGGCTCCCCGCTGCATGCCATCATGCTGGTTTCACATCCTGGAACACCGGGTTCAGAGTTGGTGCAAGAATCAAAAGGAAACTTCCGAGGACAAACAGTATTCACTGTATTCTCATAAAGTGAAGAGAAGATAATACAGTCAGAAAAAACAAGTAAATTATGTGCTTTTAAATGGACATTTAAAGAAGGAAGGGTGGGCAGGAAGTTAGCAAGCATCAGATACTAAAATACTATCTTGGTCATCTCCAGATAATCACCTATTGCTGGGATGCAATCACAAAGTTTAAGTTCACTGGAAGCAATAGGATATCTGGGAATTTCACACAACTATATTCTATACCTGGTCTATAACCTATTTCATGTGCATAATCATTCTTTCTAGATTCAATGGCAGTCTCAGTCAAAATAATTTTGTTGAAGATTTAATAATTGAATAGTGGGTAGTAGTTGTGTGTGGGACTGTGGCTCACAGGGCTGGAGGTTCAAATCCAGCAGCAGCTCTCCAGGAGCAAGGCTGGGCCTCCTACTCCCACTAGGGGGCAGTGATGCCCCCCCACAAAAGAAAATGAGTAGCCTTGGAGTATGTGTAAGGCCAGGTCGACTAGAGAAACAAATTCAATGGCAGTCATATGTTTAAGAAAGAGGTTTCTTAAAAAATTTATTCAAACTAATTTTATTGGGGGCTTGTACAACTCTTATCACAATCCATCCATCCATCCATCCATCCATTGTGTCAAGCACATTTGTACATTTGTTGCCATCATTTTCAAAACACTTTCTTCATACTTGAGCTCTTAGTACCAGCTTATATCAAGAAGTAATTATGCATCAATGAAACATTCTAGCCCAGTCTAACTCAATTCCTTAAGTCAGATACTAGTCCATAAATCCCTCCTCAGATTCACACAGTCGCATGCAATGATGCAGAATGCAGGAAGATAACAGGTTGTGATCTTACACAGTTGTAAAATCTAGTGGATCCAATGGCAGTGGATGCATATCTATGGCTCTGGCAGATCCAGGGCAGGAAGGTGAAGGCACAGAGAGGGGGGCGATTCCCAGGGTTCTGCTTATAAGAAGACCATACCCACAAGGAGGCATCATCAGACTATGACCTGATTGACAGGTTAAATACCTCCCTTATACTTTTATATATCTTGAAGTTGATTTGAAATTATATCACTATCATAGACTATATTAAGTGCTAATAGTAAATTAAGCTTAATGGATTGGGGGGTGAGTTCAATAGAACTTTTGATGACCAGAGACTACAAAAAAGATCATCACCTTCTCATGTTAAGAAATGAAAAAAACATGTTTAGAAAACATAAAATCTACTTTAATATGCTTTGTGTTTACAGAATTTTATTTCTTTAAGAAACATGAAAATTAAATGGCATAGAGTTCAACTACTGTATTTTTCAGGTAAAACAAGTATTGTTCAGGTTAAGTGACTTAGCTAAAAACATTATATCAGACTGTGGATGCAAAGACAATTATCAAGCAATGGCAACTTTAAAACGGTCATATATATATATACATATATACATATATGTATTATTTCTGACAGTCCCTTGTTTAAACACTCACCTGCCGACTAAAAGATTTGTGATTTCAGTCCACCCCGAGGTTTGCATGAGAAAAGACCTAGCCATTGATTCCCATGAGGACCATAGGCTCAGAAATCCTATGGTTAGCTCTAACCTGTCATATTGGGTCATTACAAGTCAAAATCATCTCCACAGCACACAACAATAGCATACATACAAGTATACAAGTACCAGTTGCCCTCAAGGTGATTCGCACTCAGGGAAACCCCTGTGTGTATCAGAGTAGAACACATACCCAACCTTTCAGAAGTAGTTCTCCAGATTTTTCCCCCCTGGTGCCTCTGGGTGAACGCAAGTCTTTTAGCCACCAAGAGCTTAAATAGTTTGTGTCACCAAAAGTTTTTTTAAAACGGTCTGGGAGATAATTTCAGAATTACTCTATAATTGTATCTCTGTCTTTTTTAGTATTTAATAGTACTGCTTTAGAAACATTCAGTCTGTCTCTGACTTTCAGAAATACATTTTGGGTTCGAAGACAAAGTCCATTTGACCATCACACCCACCAGAAAAGAGATGGCACTCTGACTCAGATTCATGACTTTTAACATTGGATATTTCGGTGCTATTTTAATGATGGGCATTTTCTTAATGTATTTTACTTTCGAATAGAACTGCTAATGTGATATATGCTGTGATGGTTAGGGATTATGTCAACTAGGGGACGGAGCCCAATTGAGGCACAGCCTCATGATGCCTCCTTAGTGTAATAAACATTTTTGGCATAAGAGATAAACTTTCTTCTACAAAGAAGTTGAAAAGAGTTGACTCCTCCTTGGCCGCTCATGTTCTAGTGGCGCTAGATCTAGTCGGATCTGTGTACAGTTTCTCAATGTCCTGCTACCTGCCAACCCCTGGAGCCATCAGTGAGCTACTGAAGTAGATTCATTTGGGACTTGGACCTCTGCATGCACCAGCCTGTGTGTGGCCAACCCCCTCCCTTCACCCCTCTGTCTCTGACTCATCATTCTGCGTCCTATTCCTCACCTTCCATGGTCAGGAGAAGTCTACCTGGAATTGAACTGGACTTACCTATTAAGACAACTCTGTAAACCACTTCTTGATGTTAATCTATTTTTTGATCTACAAACACAAAAAGGTTTCACTGGTTTACCTCTCTGGAGAACCCTGCTCAGTATATTTGCCTAAAGAGGCGATGCAGCACAATTCCTATGGATCCTCTTACTATACCTACATTACAACTAACTGAATTATGTCACACACTTTAATCAGTTCTGGCCAATCGAGACAGTTCCTTGTGCTATACCTACAGATTGTATTTAATAGTAAAAATTTGAGGCCTACTTTTTAATTTTTAGGATTAAGATAGAATGCAATATTTTAAGAACTCTTGGATTATGAGGCAAGATGGCTACTTGTACACTGGATGATATGACTTCTATTTCCCTGAAGGATTTATCCTACATTATGCTCAGATCAATGTAATTACCATGTGACATAGGTTAGCACTTACTTTAAAACAGACCGTGCACCTATTTATTTTTCAAAGTCATTGGCTTTGCCAACTTCTGTCCACTCGATGTAAAGTAAGTTGGACTTTGTGACCTTTCCATGAACCCAAAGATTTAGTTACATACACTGGTTTCAAGATTTACTTTTCAAGAATCATTTTTTCTGTGTAAGACAATACAGGTAAGGGACTTTTATGGAGATGAAACATTTGGAGAAAGGCAGTATACATAAAACATGATTTTAATGTACCATATATTGATCACTGCCATATATATGTGTGTGTGGATTTATGTATATGTATATAACATATTCTTTGGATCATAAGACACACCTGACCATAAGACATGTGCAGTTTTTAGAACAGGAAAATAAGGAAAAATATTCTGAAGCAAATAGTACTAGTATTCTAAAATTTCTATTAAAATAAAGCAAAATGCGGTAATATGTAACAGCGTTGACTCAACAGTGGTGTTAAGAACCATCATCACTTTCATTAACAAATGAGGAAAGACTTAGAGGTGTGCCCTGTGATGATCATGTGACTCAACTGACGTTGAGATTCCAGGAGGCGGGACTTACCCCGAGCACCCAGCAATCCACAGCATGCACACAGCAGTGGACAGTAAGCAGGCCCATGGGATCATAAACCAATGTTCTGGAGTACCACATCTTCGGACCACAATATGCACCCTGTTTTCCACACCCCCCCCCCACTTTTTGAGGGAAAAAAAAGTCGTCTTATGATTCAACAAATAGGATATGTGCAGCTCAGAGTAAACCAATCTTGTAAATAATAGAAAAGAATATTTTTCAATAGTGGTGACTTGCACATGACATCTAATTCAATGACTGTTAGCCAAATCTCTCATCTATTCTATACAAGAAGGCTGTAGTGGCAAGGAAAGCAGATTTTTGCATATGACTTAAATAAAAATCTCTAATTAAGGAATAAAAGCATCTTATTTTTAGGAGTATGCATATATAGCAAGGAGTGAAATGAAATGAAAATTTAAAAGTCATGGAAGAAGAAGTCTTATGGTGACTTCAGGGAAAATCATTCATTTGTCAGGTTCTTGTTTTTGTTTATTTGTGGCTGGGTGACCTCAACTTACAATGAACCCTAATTATACATTCACAGCAAATAGATATCATTCGCTTGGTCTAGGCCCTGGATATATTAGGAAAAAACCAAGAAACCAAATCCTTCCCCATCATTAAAGCCATAGAAAGTTTCCACACAGTTTCAGCCAAGAGCACACCAGAGTCTGAAATCTGCCTTCAGAGTGAATGTCATGAAATGATGGTTTAACCAATCGTGGAGAAATAAGGGCTTCTGGGGACGATGTTGGGTAAGCATTGACTGCTAAGTGCAAGGCTATTCATTCAAACCACCAGGAGTTCTGTGGGAGAAAAATGGGTTTGGTCTGATTTGGGGTTAGGGTAAGAACTTGGGATTTCACTGTGGTGCAGTGCTTGGCTGCTGGCAGAAAAGTGGGTAGTTCACATCCATCAGCTTTTTTGTGGGAAAAGATCTATTTCTAATAGAGATCGATAGCCTAGGAAGCCCCACCACCCCCGCCCCCGCCCCCAGGGGGCAGTTATTGTCAGAACTGAGTGCAACGGGTTGGTTTTAAGGCTTAAGGTTGAGTTTAATTCAGTTTTAATGTACCAGGTAATACATTGATGATGACTCCATGTGCTAGAAAAAGGAATCATAAGTAATTATAGCTAATATTTACTGGGGATTTAACATGTATTGAGGATTCTGCATCTGGTGTGTTTTCAAGTCTTTAATGGTTTAGAAACATTATCTATAAGAAGGATAGGAAAATCTATATTGAATGCATTTTACAAGATTTTGTAGAGTAGAAAGAAATCATTTCTATTAAAAAAAACTAAAGATACCAACGTAAGAGTGCTTGCTTTTGTTACTGGCCAAATCATAAAATATAGCATGGCCCCCTCCAACTCCTTCAGTATCAGTGGATAGCAGTCACAGTAAGATCATTGGATGTTTTTTAAAAAGGCAGTTCGAAATGGATCTGTGCTTGGCTGCTCACTGCAGCTCTGCAGCGGAGACCTAGTGATCTGGTCCCATAAAGATTCTGTCTCTGAGAATCTAAAACCCCCTGAGGGCAGTTCTACTCTGCCACATGCAGTGCCTATCAGGAAGAGTCAGCTTGGCAACACATAGCAACAAGGCTTCGAAAGGCTTATGGAAAGATTCTGTGATTTTAATTCAATTTTTTAAGAATTCATCTATGATATAAAAGCGCATATAGTATATCTACACACATATAGATTTGGAGCTCATATCATCCGTGGAATAGTTATAGGCTCTACAGAAGAAATAAGGTGTCGACTTCGGAGGATTTACTTACTTAGCACCTATGGATAGCATCTCAATATTTCCAGATCCTGTAAACCTCATGGATGGAAGCAGTCCGATATGACTGAGGAAGAGCTGCCTTCTGAAAGGAGAGTCGACCACAATGACATGGATGGAGTAAAGCCGACGTGAGGAAAGCTTTGGGGATCTTCTTCATTGGCTGATGGGACATGACTCAGATGAGAAGGACCCACTGCAGCACCAATTAAACCAGAGTTTGGAATTTATGAAGTATGAATCTAAGAGATTTGAAACTTGTCAAAAATGAAATGGAATCCATAAAGATCGATGTCTTATGCATTAGTGAGTTAAAATGAACTGCTACTGGCCAGGCTGAATCAGAGGACTATATTGTTTACTATGATGGGAACGACAGATTCAAGAGGAATGATGTGTCATACATCATCAAAATGGATATTTCAAGATGTTTCTTGAAGTAATATTTTGATTGTGATAATATCTATTCATTTTCAATGAAATCCAGCCAACACAACTATCTTTAAAATTTATATACCAACTATTAGAGCTAGTGATATACTGAAGAATTCTGCGCAAGGAATGAGTCTGAAATTGATCAAATATGCAATCAATATTCATTGATAATAATTGGTGAATGGAATGCAAAAGTTGGAAACAAAGAGAAAGGCACAGTAATTGGAAAATGTGGTCATGGTGAATAGAATGGAGCTGGAGAACCTATGATAGAAATTTTCAAGAACAATGACATCACAGTGAATAACTTTCTGATATAAAACAAATGGTGACTATACATAGGACTTCCACAGATGGAATATACAGAAATCAAATTGACTGTATCTATGGGAAGACACCATGGACAAGCTCAATATCAGCAGCTAAAACCAGGCTAGGGGCTGACTGTGGAACTAATAATCAATTGCTCGTGTGTGCATTCAGGTGAAAGCTGAAGAAAGTGCAAAACAAGAGCAAAAGCCATGAGAGTCAACGTAGGACCTGGAGTCCATCCCTGCTGAATTTTGAGAACATCTCAAGAAATGGTTTGACTCAGAACACTAAAGATGAAAGAACCGGCGATTTGTGGAATGACATCAAGAAGCTCATACACAGAGAATGGAAAAGATCACTCAAAAATGATTAGTTAAAGCTACAGAATTCCAAAATAAGTCACAGAATTCCATAAATGGAAAGAACCTTCAAACTAAATGAGTGACAATTTTGGAATCAAATAGAACAAACCTCTGCCATGTGCTGCAGTTATCGTGTGGCTATTTGAATGCCGTAAACACGTCTCTTGACCACCACTGTATCTCATATGATGTGGATACTCTCAAGATTCCTTTTAATGGGTCACGATGAACTAAATGAAACATATTTTTTTTCATGAGTAATTGGAGAGAAGCAGCATGGATAAAAGACATCCTCTCACTTATTTAGAAACTAAACTGTTAACCCCTTGGCCATGTCCAAGACCTTCAAGGACAAAGAATTCTGGATATGGCAAATCCATATGGGAGCAGACAACCTCATTTTTCTTTCTCAAAGTGGCTGATGGGGTTGAACCACTAACCTTGTGATAATTAGCATAATACTTAAACCGCAGTGCCTCCAGTTCTCCGTTATTTAGAAAGTAAGCCCAATACATTGCCATCAAGCGCATTCCAGCTCAGAGCAGCTCTACCGTAAATCCTCACAGGAGATAACATCCTCTTCTTTCTCCCATGAAGTGGCAAATGAGTTTGAAACCCTAACCCTAACCCACAGTGCCACCAGGGATCCTTACTTACACACCAGAGCACCATTGATGCAAACCCAAAGAGCCTTAATCTTGCTGGCAAACATATTGTTCACTAATTATGATCTTGTTAGGATCACCTCCTTTCGCTCTAGACTTGTGCAGGTTTTTTTTTTCTTCAGACATCTGTTCCCTGAACTCTTCAGCTTCTCTGTTAATAAGAAAAGAAACACACATTTTATTGTCATCTGGGAAGTCCTCCTGAGACTAGGGATGGTACTTTTTCAGACTAAAACCCAGATAAAATGTTATAAATGAGAATTACATTCACTTTGTATGCTCCTCCTTTCATCCCACTACTATTTGAATCAATGCATCTTGGATTCTGTCTGAATTAAAATTCTGTAAAAGATAATGCGTTCAGACCTCCGTTGATTTTAGATTTAATTCCATACTTCCATGAGAAATGATGGTTGTATATTATCTTGAGAATTTAAGTGGTTCTCTTGGTCAACTCTGATGATTTAAAACATTTATCCTGCAAATTCAAATAAATAAAAGCTCTATGCCTGAATGATTTGGTTTGACATTGGGAATAAGCAATATGCCTTCACAATTAATTGCACCCTTCAAAGGCCTCTCTATTTCAATAGTACATATAGGAAGAAACACAGATATTTATTTTTGTGAAAATTTTCTGTTTTAAATGTGTGCATGCATGTATACATAAATTTGTATAATGGCACAATAGTGCTATAGCTGTTTTCCCTTAATTGTGTATTCACTATTTTTCTTGGCCTCTTACAATTGAATTCCTCCTATCACCATGAGAATTCTACAAAGTGTATTTGAAAAATCATTTACTCACACGCACCTTGAAACATATCTCACCATTCTCAACTTTGTGTCATCCACGGCCCTATGTTTTTATTGCCACCTGGGATTACTTCATCATCAGAAAAAGGGCTGAGGGGAACATGATAGCTAATTATTCCATTGCTAAAGAATGTTTGGATCAAGAAAGCATACATGATTCTCATCATGAGAAACATGTTTAATGTGAAGGCTAACGGTGAATTTGAAAGAGGAGAGGGAGGATATGCTGGATTTGAAACTGAAATTTATTAACACTTGTAAAAACCCCATTAAATTCTTTGATTTATGACAGTTAAAGAAGTTTACATGTTGGACTCACTTGAGATTTCACATGTAAGGCAGAGCACTTGATGTTTTATGAATTATCTGAGGTCTAAGAGACATAGTTACAGCACAGTGTCACATTTTATGGGAGACCCAATTTTCATATTCATCTGAGATCTTACTTTACTTACTACTTTTGACAAGAGTGATTCCAGGGAAATACTCTTACTTATTTATAGCATTGCAGGAAAGAATAATGGAAGAGGAAACTGTAAAGACATTCACCTGCCCTTCCTGGCAATAACTTGATGCTGGCATTTATGAGATTATACAAGGTGCCTTTAAAAAGTTCATGGAAAATGGAATGAAATGCTAATGGAATTTTCCCACCCACATTTTGGTATCCCCTTGTATAAAGGAAGCAAAAATATGAAACTTCACAGTAAATGAGGAGTCCTTGGGTGATAGAAATTGTTAAATTCTCAATTGTCATCTCGAAGGTTGGAGGGTTGACTTTATCCAGCAGCCTGGGAATCTCACCAAAAGCACCACTGAAAATCCTCGGAAGCACAAGGCTGTTCTGATCCATATGGATTGTCATCAATGGCAGTTGACTTGATGACACTGATGGTACTGCTAAGGGATCCAGGGGGCATAATGATTTGGGGCGGGGTTAAACTTTTGGACTGCTAATCACAAGATTGGTGGTTCAAACCCATCAGTTACTCTGTGGAAGAAAGATGAGGTTGTCTGTTTCTCTAAAGATTCATGGTCACTGAAACCCTGTGGAGTGATCGAATGTTGACAAACTCTTTTGGGTAAAGTGATTCTATGTATTCCTTATTTACTTTTTCCCCAGCAATAAAAAAAATTGCTATAAATACCATCATCTGTTTTTTTTACTAGTTGTTGTCAGGTACTAGTGAATCATTTCTGACTCATATTGACCCTATGCACAACAGGAGGAAACATGGCCCTGTCTTACACCAGTCCCATACTTGTTCTTTTGCTTGAGTGTACCGTGTCAATTGATCTCATTGAGAGGCTTCCTTTTGTACCAGATCCCACTTCTCTGCCAAACATGTCTTTCTCTGGAAATTAGTCTATTCTGACAACATGTCCACAGAACACAAGGCAAAGTCTCACCATCTTCCCTACAAGGAGAAGTTGGACCATAAGTTTTATTTCTTTTTAAAAGACAGTTGTATTGGTACCTAATCCACATATTTCATAATTCAATATTTCAAGCATTCAGTCATATCAAGAAGAATCATACCGTGATAACCATGATCAATTTTAAACCATGCCCGCCCCCCCAACATGGTTAAGTTGTCTCTAAAATGAATTGTGTAAGCACAATCAGTTCTAGTGCTCCCTCCCCTTCATTACTTACTCTCAAAATACCTTCATTATTTACTCTCAAACTCTCCCTACCCTCTCTATTTCTCACTTCTTATGCCTACATCCCCTATAAGCCCTTGCATTGGTTATTATCTCTATGCATTGGTTATTTTCACTATGCTTCCACTCCTTTGCACTTCACAAACTAACCAACCCAACAGAAATAATTAAAAAACCCAAAATAAAATTAAATGATAAGGATATAATAATAACGTAAAGATAAAAATACAAATAATGAATAAGAAGGAAAAGACTATCATCGATATTTAAAAAATCAGGGAAGACATTTTTGTCATGGAACACACATCACATACTTGCACCTAGGACAAATTCAGGTTGGGTCAAGAGGGAGATAAAAAAAAAGAGGAAGATCAACTGACCCAAGTATTGAGTCTGATCTAGCATAATCAAGATTACAATGATCTCTGTCTGGTAGTTAGACTTGTGACTAGTGCGGATGTGCCAGGAGTGGCCTAATATGACTAATTATTCGGAAGATGAGTTTTGGTCTCTCACTGTCCTCCATAGCCTTCTACAAATTGGGTGTTCATAATCTTAGCTCAGATGCTTTTGTTTTTGTCATATTCGCATTTTGTTAGTGTCATCTTTGGATCACACCAGTGGGTGTGCTTCTTCCATGTGGACCTAGTTGACCCTTGCTGAGACGGCTGCTTGTTTGAATAGAAACAGACACTATTCTAATTGATAATTGAGCACCATCTGCTTTCTTCATCACACTTCCCTGTGGTGCCCTTACCTTCAGTGATCATTTCATGAAGGTGAGCACCGTCCTTTTTCTAAGACAAGCGTGTTGTCCTTTTGGCCATTCACGATACTTCCATTCCTCTTAGCCAACACAATTTAAACCCATTGACTTTTCTCCAGCCTTCCTTAGTCAATATCCAATGATCATAAGTCTAGGAGCAATGGAAAAGATCATTGCTAGTGTCAGGTGTACCTTAGTCCTCAAAGTGGCATCCTCACTTTTCAATAGTCTAAAGCGGTCTTATGCAGCAGATTTCCCCAATGTAACATCTCCTTTCATTTCCTGGTTGCTACTTTCATGAGCACTGATTTTTTTTTTTTGCTTAAAAAAAAAGGTGGTGGTACTAGTGTTATTAAAAAAGAGTGAGGAGGAAGAGTGGGCAGTGGTGAGTGATTTGAACTATTGAATGCAGAGTTGGTGGTCTGTAATGTAAACCCCTTTCCCAATTCATAATAAACACAATTCATTAAATTAAATGTTAAACCTAAAAATACCAACAACTTTTGAAAAAATCCAAATTTGATATAAAGGGTGATTTTGAAATAATATATATATTCTCTATATATTTTACATACATATAGAATTGGGTATATATATTCTCTCTATACATACATACACACATATATAATTGGATAAATGTTTCCTTCAAATAAGTTTCCTTTTAAAAAACCCAGTGAGACATTTTGTTTTATGTCACTGATTGCAATTTTCATTATATAATATAATGTATCCCACTTCCTCCCAGGGTTGCCCCCGTCAACTTCTCCTTCTGTCTTACCTCCTTCTGCTTCCTGAGTGTTGTCCTGGGGCAAATGCGACTCTACTGATTTCCTATGGGTTGTGATTCTCAGGAGTGGAATTTGTGTTTATTTATCGCACTTGTATGTGCTTGCCTCTTGTGTAGGCCCCTCTTTTGTTGCTCTGAAAATTTAGCTATAGGGGTGAGTTCAGTTCCAGGCCAGGAGACTAATGAAGGTCCATAATTTCATCAATTTAAGAGTGTTTTCTTGCTTTCTCTGTGCTACCCATCTAATCAGCCTATCATAATTTGTGATTCATCACCTTTTCCTTGTGTTGTTAGCGGTAATCCAAATCTGATTCCAACTGACCCTGGGCACAAGAGAATGAAGCATTCCCTGGACCTGCACCAACCTCCCACTGTCACTGTCATGCTTCAGCACATAGCTACAGCCACTGTGTCAATCCATCCTGTTGGGGGCCTTCCCCACCCCCCCTCCCCCCCACACACATCAGCACGTGTGGTGTCATCCTTCTTCTAGGGCGTGATTTTCTTCCTTTCCAAGAGCATGTCCACAGTTGGTGAGACGAAGTTTCTCCTTCCTTGCTTCTAAAGAGCTTTCTGGCCATACTTCTTCCAAGACAGATTTACTTGTTCTTTTAAAAGTCCATGGTATTTTCAATATTCTGCCTCAGCATCATAATTTAAAAACCAAAATTCTCCTGCAGTTTTCCTTACTCGTTATCCCACCTTTATATGCACATGAGGCTGGTGAAAATATTATGGATTGGGCCGATGACAGTTTGGTCTTTTCAGGAACATCCTTGCTCTTCAACTTTGAAAAGTTGCTCCTTTTTCCTGGTGTTGGGTTGATTGTAAACAACAGGCATTATAGCTGCCTGTATTTGTCTTAGAGAATTAGCCCCTTTAGAAGGGGAATACACTGTCATAGACAAATATTTAGATACAATTTTGATTGTATCTGAAGAATTCTAAGGACAGAAAATTTCTGTAATTCCCTAATTTGCAATTCCATCTTGCTATGATGAGCCATGTTAGGCACTACTATCAATGTATAAGAAAAAGTCAGTGATACTGGTCCCATCTTTATTTAGAATTTCTATATTTCAATGATCACAAGATTTTTGCTTTTGGTTTTATTTTTATAAAGATATTGCACTAAAATATTGTTTGACCACTGAGATGTTTTACCCTGGAATTTTGGACCCACGGTAAGTGATTCACTCTTGTCATCATTTTAAAAATTTTTACTTATTCCTACATTTATCAATTTCATTTGATAGCTAATGTCTATTCTTCAACTATAAAATGAAAAGTAAACAATTATAATGTTTATTTGTGAACACTTTCTTCATCCTTTAAAACAGAATCTTCTAGCCTTGGTTATCTGCTGATTAACAGGACTTTCAGTATTTTAAAATTTTAATTCTCCATTTCTATAGCCCCCAAATAAACTTTCTTACTATTTTTTATAGAATTTAGTACTGAATGCAAAACTTTGTCTACTTTTCACATTCTACCTGTAGGATTCCTGTTTCTGTATTGTGTCTTACATTATCCTTGCCTTTTGTAATTGTGGCTGGATAATTCTCTTACTTGCTTGACTACCTTCATATACTTAAGGATGGGGGGTTTATAATTGGTCATGACTTTAAACAGAAGCAAGTTATTGGAAGGTCTTTGTATGCTACAGCAAACCAACTCCGATGTTCTCTTGAGTCAATTCTGACTCATAGCCAATTCCTAAGTTAGAACTGCCCCTGTGAGTTTTTGAGAAGGTAACTCTTTCCTAGAATAGAAAACCCTGCCTTTCTCCAGTGGACCGTTCCATAGTTTCAAACTGTTGGGTTAGCAGCCAAATGTGTGTGTGTGTGTGTGTGTGTGTGTACAAGAGAATGGAGAGGGAAATGGAACACAGTAAATAAATGTTCCAAGAATCTTGTATCCATGCATGTCTGGCTGATAAGTGAAGTTTTTCCTGATTATTGGAGTTGAGATGCTTTGATTTTAGATACTGAAGAGAAACAAATTGTCAGGCAATAAAAGTCAACTTGATCCTGTGCCAAGATTACTCTTTCGCTTCTTCTACTCAAAGATCCTGAAAATGCGAGTTCCCTGGCTTTCACAGTAGAAATTTGGGGAGAAAAATAAAAAGAGCAGGGCTCTGACTGGAACCACAAAGTAAAAACCTATGGCAGAAGTGACAACTCTTTTACTGTCAGACTTACTGATATCTAACTTTTTAAAATCTTCCTCTATCCTTTACAAGTCCACACTTATTGCCAGTC
Organism: Nesogale talazaci; assembly: GCA_004026705.1. Lineage (NCBI taxonomy): Eukaryota > Metazoa > Chordata > Mammalia > Afrosoricida > Tenrecidae > Nesogale > Nesogale talazaci. The sequence continues at coordinate 106,700 of PVJH01002145.1, forward strand.
AACATTGTTTTCATTCCTGCTGATTGCTTGAGTTACTTATCCCATTTTGATACCCTCTCTTTCCAGGAACCTTGCCTTTTCCCTTTGCCCCGCAGACCTTAATGAGAACCTTCTCTTTCTTGAATCCGTCAAGTTCAGAGCTGACCCGGTAGGAACCATGGCACCATTCCTTCTGTGTCCCTAAGTTGACACTGATCCATTGATAACCTCTGTCCAGGTCTTACTTTCCAGCTGGGTTTGCACTCACCTCATAACCCAGTAGTTCAAACTTTGTTTTCCCACTTAATTGATGTGAGTGGTGTTTGGGGCACAATCAAAGACCCTGTTAAACAGAGAAGATTGATTATATCTGTAGTTTCTTTGGTCACCCAGAACTCCCACCAGGATAACCGTTAGACATATTCTTTTCAGTGTCACACTGATTTTCTTATCAAGGTGTTTACTGCTTCATGTTGAGATGTTTTCTCCAACATATTTATTTCCCACCCTATGTGTCAAAATCCTGCTGAAATGATATCACAGTGCTCATCTATAAACTAAAGGCAAAACCAGGTAGAGCCTATCCCTTTTCTTCCAAGTTGGAAGTTCTCTATCAGCAATTCCATTAGAGAATTAAACCAAGAGTCATACAACACAATGAAGAAGATTTCTGAGAGCAAACCAGAAACCAGGGCTTTTGAAAGAGCTTTCTGGAATACATCTGTGCCACGTGTCTCTTTGTTTCCTCTGCTCCTTCCTGGACCAGGCATATATTCTGACAGTCATTCATGTAAGAAATCACCCCATTCTGAGAGCTATAACTTCATCTTGTTCATTAATGTCTCGGCTTCAGGGTAGAAAGAACGGGAACATCAATGTCTACCTGCAGGTATAATAAAAATAGATGTATCACACAGAGATGGATCATTTGTCTGGTTTATAGGGAATTCCTTCCCCTGCCCAGGGAATTTAAGCATTCACTTGAAAGGACTGACTGTGGCAGCCGAGCTTCTGCTGTTCTTCATTCACCACAAAGCAGTAATTCAATTAATTTATTACTCTGAGAGACTTTGACGCAACAGTGGGGTACATGACCTACTCATGTTGGGAACAGATGAAAATGCTGCGTTGGCAAAAGGCTTCCATCGCCTTAATGAGATGTGATACTGTTTAGGGTATTCTTAGGCTTAAAAAAGTTGAAAATTCAACGTGAAAGAAAGGGGACATAGGGAAATAAAATAGGAATAGATGAGATGGATAACAATTTCCAAATACTTGCCAGGATTTCCAGTAATAATACTTACTTCCCTTTTGCAAGGAATATTTTCACTTTTTCCTATTTTAAGGGAAAAGGCTATCTGTGAATGTTCTAGGTATTTATATATATGCTCCTTTGAATAAAAGTCATATTGGAAAATATCTGAAAGCATAGAGTACACAATAGCTACAGACTTCCAGAACATATTCTATAATGTAGGGCAGAAGTGCCAGGCCAGAAAATGCTCAATATCTCCATTGTTCCAAAGGCGACACTTGAGTCAAGAGGGGAGAAGCAAAGCAAAAGTCTTTGACCCTGCCACTCAGGAGCTTCTGATCTAGCACTGCGAAGGAAGAGATATGTATGATGCAGCCTTCCATCATGAATTGCACATTAAATACGGCATGGTGCATGAGGCCATTCCAGCCCCTTAAAATGAACATCTTCTGAGCCTCTGTCTTCCCAGGTCTTCCTTTCCTTCTAGGTCTGTTTTCCTCATTAAGTTTTAAGTTCCTTCAAGGCATAGTGCTATGATATAAATTCAACATAATATGGTAGGAAAGGCACAAGAAGAAAATGCACTGAAGAAAAACATGCCATTCAAAAGCATTGGGAAGCAGCTAAAAGCAAAATTCTAAGGTGCAGTGCAGTTGGGTCAGATAGGGCTGTGTGTGTACTGAACAAGGAGAACCAGTCGTTGCTCTAATTACCAAGCCTCAATTCCCTGGACATTGCATCTGTCTTGTTTCTAAGCACTCGCCAGTCCTTCAGGGTGCCTTGGCATAGCATTTTGCCCTTCATGTCTGAATTTTCAGTTGCGAGATAAATTTAAACAAATAGCAGAGATGCAATTGTTTTAAAACCCTTAATTCAAAAATTCCAAGAAATGTGTTATAGAACACGTGTACCTGCACACACACATGTGTGTGCACACATACACATACACACACATCAGAATTTAAGCAGAACCAAGGACAAATTATTTCCTCTGACTATATCCACTGAAGACACCAGTGATTCTTGGAGAGGGAAATAGAAGTGAATATTTGCAGTGTACTCCTTATCATCTGTGAATGAGTTTATACATCCTTTAAACTGTGGTTTTGATCATTGGAAGGCTGCCAGTGCTATATATTCAGAGTGGGTGCTCCCGTTCTCAGTGACATATTATCTTTAGGACCTGAGATGAACAGAGGCTCCAAGAACTGTTGGAGATGATACAGGAACTGAAGATCCTCCTTGGAATGAGAACAGTCATGATCCAGGAATCAAAGTGGGTAGCACAATATAGGCAGTTCTCAGAAGAACAAGTTCAATCCCAAAATATGTTTTAAAATGAATATATGCATATATATTACATTTCAAGAGATACTGCCAGATACACTAAGACATCTTAAATATAGGAATAGTACTAGTGTTTTGCTGTGTACAACGAAGAAGTACCTATTATTTTTCATGGATATATTAGGCTGTAGGGAGCTTGGGTGTAACCTGAGCACTTCTTGTAATACAGCCATGGTTTGCTTGACTTGTTCTTGACTAAATGCATCTCCTGTTCAGTAAGCTGGTATCACTGCCATTCACTGCTTACCTAGCCATAGGTATGAGTCACAATAGAGTTGGAGGGAAATGACCACCAAAAAACAACGTGTAGGATCCTGCCACTGAAGACAATAAAAGTTCTGGTGGAAGTCATCAGGAGGCAAGTCATGGAGGTTCTGGATTTTGAGTGGAATGTTAGTGAGAAGAAGAAGGACATTCTGAAGAAGGAGAAAAACATTCCAGGCAGGTTGCTTTCTGGTGATTGACAGGTGAATTAGGCACTGGAGTCCTTCATTGAATCAGCAGAAGGCATTTGAAGGCAGTGTAGCTATGTACAGGATTGATCAAATCATAACTAGTTCAGCACCTAATATCACATCCAATTACACCATCCATTTGTGTGTCCTGGCTGGCCCCCTAAAGACACAGAGTTTTAGCATCTCCTGAACTTTTAAAAGCTCATTTTGAAAGTAGAAAAGGAAAAAAAAATGACATTGACAGAAAATGGCCAAAGACTCAAAGAAGAAGCTGGTCTACAGGACAAATAGACTACACAAAGCATGGGTTCATCTACCTTGAGATCAGAAGAGTTAGATGGTACCCAGCTATTACTACTGTCTATTCTAATTATGGCCATGATAGCTGAACCCTGGTTGCATAAGGAAAACCAGTAAACTGTAGAACAGAACCTCAATTTCTTAAAAACATCAAACTAAAACAGATCTGTGGCCTGATTAAAATTAAGGCCCACTGCAGACAATTCTCTGAGATAGTCTTCAAACCTTAAGTAGAAGTTCAACCCTGCAGTCACCTTGTGCCTAAATAACAAACTGGTTTCAAAATATAATGCATCTAATCATCTACTTTAAAAAGTCACATATGCCAGGTCTTCTCCTTACCTGGCCGAATATGTGAAGCTAACTGGAATTGAGGTGAAGCTCCTCTGATAAAGCAGTTTTTATTATGCGCCAATTGGTGTTGCTATTCTTAAGTATCATTGAATCAATTCTGACCCTTAGAGACCATAAGCACAACAGAATGAAGCACTGCCTGCCTATCCCTTCCCCATCCTCAAGATTATTCCTAGACTTGAGCCCATTTTCGAAGTCAATATATCAATCTATCTCCTAAGGGCCCTACTCCCCTGAGCTGCTCCTCTACTTTAGCAAACATGATATCCAGTTTCAAGGATGGGTCTCTCCTAACGACACACCCAAAGTCTGTAAGACGAAGTCTTGCCATACTTACTCTAAGAAGTCCCCAACTTTACTTTTTTCCCCAACAGATTGGTGTGTCCTTTTTGCAGTCCATGGTCCTTTCAAAATTCTTCTTCAACACTATAATTCAATTGCATCGATCTTTCAGTCTTCTCGATTCAGTGTCCAACTCTCACACTCATATGAGGCCATAGAAAATACCATGGCTTGGCTTGGACACACCTTTGTCGTCAAGGTAATATCCTTCCTTTTCAACACTTTAAAGAGGTTTTGTGCAACATATTTACCTAGTGCAACTTATCGTATGCCCTTTGATCTCTTGACTGCTGCTTCTATGAGCATTGATTGTGAACCCAGGCAAGATGAAACCCTTGACAACTTCAATCTTTTCTCCTGATCATGATATTACCTAGTGGTCCAGATTTCAGGATATTTTGGTTTCTTTACATTGAGTAGTAAGCCATATAGAAGTCTACAAGACTTGTCCTTCATCAGTAAGTGCTTCAAGTCATCCTCACGGTCAGAAAGCAACTAAAATCCCATCATCTGCATGGTGCAGGTTGATCATAGACCTTCTTCTAATCCCATGCCAAATCTTGCTCATATAAACCAGCTTCTCTGAGGACTTGCTCAGCATACAGCTTGAATAATTATGGTGCAAAGATATGACTCTATTGCAAACATTGCCTGATTTTAAACCATACCAGTATTTCCTTGTTTTTTTTTGAACAATTGCTTCTGAATTTGTGTATAATTTCCACAAGACACAATGAAGTGTTCTGGAATGCCCATTATTCTCAAGGCTATCCATAGTTTATTTGATCCAGCTAGGTGAATGCCTTGGCAGAGCCAGTAAAACACAAGTACACATCTTTCTGGTATTCTCTTCAGCAAAGATCCATCTGACATCAGCTTTAGTATTCCTTAAAGTAGGTAGCTAGTATGGGGCGATATAGGGATCATGAGCATTAGGCAAGCACAGCACCTTATTGCTTAGGAGAATGGATTAGGAGATTATTTGCCCAACAAATGGGCTTGCGTTTGTTTTGGTGTTTATTATTATGGTAGTGGTTGTATTTTATATTTGTCTGTTTGTTATTGACTAACTTAAACACAACATAGTGGTTTCCAGGTCCTTCCATGTTATGTGGTATTTCATGGTTTTGTCATGATTTTTTTTTCAAATAACTGATACATAGTATTCCATCATGTGCATATTCCATAGTCTTAAAAAACGATTCTTGTACTGATGGGAATTTGGGTTGCTTCCAAATCTTGCTGTTGTGAACATGGAGGAGCATACATCTGTTCTGGTGTCTCTTACTTTTGGGGGAAAGATACTGAGCAGAGATATTGCTGGGCTGTATGGGATTTCTATTCCCTGTTGTTTCAGGTAGCATGTAGGGTGTTAAAGTTTGTCGTAAAACAAGCAGTCATCTGACTGAGTTGGCAGCCAAGGCCATAAGGAAAAAGCATGAGTCTCAGAAAAGTATGATCTCAGAATTTTAAACAAGACCTGAGGAAGGAACAATATTAAGAGGTAGAATTCTGCATACCTGTTTTTCAGAAGGATATGGATGACAGTGAAGACCCCAAATCCATTTGCAGAATCCCCACACTGATTTAGCCTCCGGAGAACTCCCTCTGACCATTCACCAGGAATGTGAAACCTTGCTTTCAGGCAATGTGCATTGGACTAGAGCTTATGTTGTTAGTGTAAAATTGAAAAGTTTTTTATTTGTGCTCCCTTTAGAACCATCTTCAATTAGTTCTCACTTCTATTACTTTCTGCTTTCTTTTGGATTGAAGTTTGTCTGTGTTTTATTTGTTGTCATGGGAAGGACATTTTTTCCTTTATGTGAAATCCAGGATAGGTAATGTATAATGATAATAAGTAGATTATATTTGGGGGGATGTTGGAGGAGGAGGGGAGCTAATGATAATGAGTATAAAAGTGAGGAAGAAGCTCTAACGTTGATGTAGTGGTGATGGTTGCACAACTTTAAATATATATGTTGAAAAAATTGAAATGTATGGTATGGAAACTATTTGTCAATAATATGGGGGGGATTGCCTCTAGAAGACCAAATGATCAATAAGTATTCAAAATTAAAATTACAATACAAACATAGGGAAACTAGATTATTGAAAAAGGAACAACCAGACAGAAATGAGAATAAATTGTGAAGAATAAAACAAATTTCACTTGTGCAGAAATTGTGAATGAAAACATAATTTGCTGTTTTAGCCTTCACTAAGTACACAAAATTTTTTTTTACAAAAGGTAAAGGATCTTGGCACCATTTATACATATGTATATGGCAATATTTAATTTAGATATGATAAACAAAAACTAAAATTTTTCAAAAATGCGCTTACTCATCCCTATAAGACAACTTGCAAGCATTGTAACATTCTCCCTAAACTTTCCCCTGAAACACAACTTATATTATAAAATCTGAGAACTGGGTAAATCTTACAACCTATACACATACCTGACGTGAACTTGAACTCACAAAAGTTTGAAACCATTTTCACAAGACTACTATATATTGGGATTTAGGGTTAGGGAAAGTGTAAAAGAGATTTAAAGTCTAGAAAGTTCTGGAAGTTATAACAAAATATCCTACTACGCAGTTTGGTTAAATAGCATCTTGATGGTGCCAATCTTATTTTTGTTAATACTAAATGTTGGAAAATCAAGTAGCAGATGGTATTTTTCAAAGGAACTTAGAGTTTCATAAAGTTTCCATTGTAGCTGAGGGACAAAGAATCTAGGCGTGCTTCTGTGATGTCTCTAAGGCCATTGTCAAAAGGGCCTACAAGTACCCTTGAAAGCCATT
>PVJH01002145.1:113638-178516 GCA_004026705.1 Nesogale talazaci
AAAACCCAAACAAAACAAAAACGCTTCGGTTAACTAGCCACACATCACAGCTGATGTGCCCTGACAGACATGAAGAAGAATTACAGAGAAATGCATGCACTGTTTAAATAAAATCATCTATGTCATGAATAAGAAAAACAAAACAGATGGAATTGTGTCTTTGGTCATGCCTCAGAAGAGTTCCAAGCTCTTCTAAAGTACTTAATTTAATAAAGAGGGAAAAAAAATCTTTCAATATTCCAAATGCAATAAAGAAGGGTGAAGTGTGTGTGCGTGGTGGCGGGGGGGTGGGGGGGGTGGCAAGGAAAACATGCACTCCCACAAAACCTGATTCTCTAATCACACTGGAATTCGCTATCAATAGTTTTCACTCAAGGAATTCACTCATGAAATGGCATTTAGAATTTATGGACCAAACACTGAGGGTAAATCATTGAGGCCAAATGACTATTGATTCGAATGTCACCAAACTGACAAAGTGGCTTTGCATCAGCACGCCCCCATGCTAACAGAAGGATCTGGTAAGAGGAGCTGCGGTCAAAAGGGGGGAAATCTCCTACCAAATTGGGAGAAGCGTGTCTGCCGACTCCTCGGCACAAGCCTTCAGTTGCTCAGAAAACATGCCAAGCCAACGATCCTTCACAGACGCCTTCTCTTCCAGAGCCCGGGTGCAGGGGGACATTTGGCACAATCACTGGGTGAGCTCGGAGTCACAAGAAAAGTCAACAGACTTGAGGTGCCTTTCCCCATGGAATGCTTCAACTTGACATCAACAGGAAAACCCAATCAGTCTTAGATTGGAAGGGCTGGAAACCTCCCCCCGTAACTGATTAGTGAGGGATGGGGAGAGGAAAGCGAAGGGCAGGTTTTTCTCAATACCAGGCCGACTGAATAAACAAGTGCCATCGCCATTTCCGGCAGGAAAGTGGAAAGATTAGTTCCGTTTACACTGAGATGAGGATCTAGCTTAACACAGGTTGTAGTTGATTAAACACGAGTGAATCATTGCTCGGCCCTCTCTTGATAGTCTCTAGCCATCCTCGTCCCGAGGGACAGACATCCTTCGCTTACCACTAGCCCCTGACTCCTGGGGTAAAGAAGGAGATGCACTCTTAGAGATACCACGGTCCTGGCCATCGTGGCCGCCTGCCGTCTCTACCTGATTTTCACTCGCGTCTTTCGAAAAAGAAAGAAAGAAAACACAAGATACCGTAACAGATCCTAATTGTACACCTTTTTGTTTTGTTTTGTTTTTGTTTTTTTGGGCATCACTGCTCTCTGGTGGTGGGAGTAGGAGGCCCAGCCCCACTGCTGGAATTGAACCTCCGTCCCAGTGGGCCGCAGTCCCGCGCACAACCACTACGCCACCGGGGCTCAGCCCTAATTGTACACCTTTAAACCAAGCAATAGGAAGGGCAGGATCATTTCCAGGGCTTTAGAAGAAAAGTCTTTCTTGCCAGGTGCCCTTGGAGACTTTGGTTACCAGAAGTGGGCATTTTGTCAGGTACTGTTGCCCAGCTTTATGCAAATAGACAAGATAAATGAACTTCTGGGGTGGTTTTGGGCCAGACTTCTTAGTTCTCAGGAAACCCAGCAGAAAAGCAAGTCAATTGGTGGATTCGTTGAAAGGAACACTGAGTTTGAAGGTGAGGGGTAGGACTGTGGGAGGGTTACACCAGGAACAGGGTTGTCAGCATCTGACTCCTCGAGTCTGGAAAGCCTGCCACACCAAACAGATTTCTCTTGGCCATCAAGATAACTGAACAACCATAAACACAGTGTCAGAGGGAAAAATTACATTGTGCTTGGACACAGATCATGTGCAGTTGACTGGTTTTTCTTTCAAGTTCCAGCACTGTTTATATATTTTAACTTCTGACCTGAGCTGGCAGAATGACCCGAGAGATCTGAAGGGGGTGGGGGGTAGCTCCAGGGTTGGCAGGGGCTTCCTTACTAAGGACACAATCTGGGGATGATGGGAGGGGTGGCTGGCCCGACTGCCAGGGTCGGGAAGAAACTGCCATCAGAGTGAACTTGTGCCTTTTGTTCCATGTGCTTATCATAATCCACAAAATAGGCAGCGGGATGGCAGTGTTGCTGGTTTTACATTTTTTTAAGAGTATTTCCTTCGGCTCGGTTCGTTTGGGCTCTGGCAGGGAATAGATCCGTGCTTGTAGCTGTGTCAGCAAGCACAGGAAGGGTTTTGACTTCATCAAATGATCAGGAGACGCAGACCTCAGATGGAGAGACTAAGACACGTTTTTGGAAGATGTGAAAACTCAAACCAAGCTCATGAGCCTGGGTGAATCCCGACTCCTAGCCACCCTCTCGGACGGGGTGGAGTTGCCCCTGTGGACTCCCTCATCTTTAACTCTTTCTCCAGTGGAGCGGCTGGTGGTTGGCAAAACTTACTATACCACTTCTTGAAAGAGATTAAGAACTAGTAGGTAAACCCAAGCCTAACAACTGGACAAAACCAACCCCCCAAATCCAAATCAATCTCCTTTGGATGAAGTGGATTCTCACTTATATCAATGCCCCCTCTGCCCCTAAATAGCAAACCAACCCCTCCCCCTAACAACAAGCAAACAAAACAAACTCACTGCCATGAGGTGGATACTGCCTCAGCTATCTGATAGGACAGAATGGAGCTGCTCCTGTGAGTTTTCCCGACTGTAACGTTACAGACTTTCTCCTACAGCTGGTGGTTTCCAACGAGTGACTCACAGTCGCAGTCTAAACTCTGACCACAATGCCATCGGGACAGCTTCTTCTGACTCCTCCGGGGCCCTCTATCCTCTGTTGTTCAGGATCTCGATTCTGACACGCAGAGGCCCTACAAGACAGTAGACATGCACCGTATAGGATTCCTAAGGCTGTGCATCTGGACATCTGTGCATCTTGTGCATCCTCTTGCTCTTGTGGACAAACCACACCATCTTTAAAGCGAGGAGTTCAAGGCTTCATCACCGAGCCACCGGCTCCGAATGCATAATCGAGGTGGCATTCAATCTTTCAGATGGATTATTCCCATCTATTCTCCTAAATTAACAGGAAATGATTTTTTTTCTAAATCCACCTGACACTCTGGCTCAATGAAGGCAAGATGAGTTGAGCAGAGCTGGCTGTTTTTGCTTAGTCGGGGTTGAAGGGAGAGGGCCTTTGCCCAATTCTCTAGCAATCTGGTTTTATTCATGGCAGCAAATGCATGAAACGAGCACATATTCATTGGGCATCTCTGATGTGCAGAGCTTTATGGCAGCGACAGTGCTGGATAATTGCAGCAAAGCCACCCGTAGCCCATGCCCACCAAGGGTTTGCAAACTAAAAATAAAAAACGGATCTGCTTGCACAAACACACACACATGTGCGCACGCACACTTGTTCAAATGCACACACACACATTAGTAATGAAATATTAGAACAAATACAAGTTGAAAACTATAAAATCCAGCCACAGTATAAAAATCACAGAAAGGTAATTAAAGTGTGTGTGTACGTGAAGACCTGGTGGCACTGTGCATTAGGCACTGGCCTCCTCACTACAAATAAGTCCGTGGTTCAAACCCACACATGTGGGAGAAGGATGAGGCCTTTTGCCCCCACAGGGATTTATAGTCTCAGGACCTCCTTGTGGAGTTGCTATGCATAGGCACTGATTGATGACAGTGATTTTGATTTGAGGTGTGTGTGAGAGAAAGAAACAGAGAAAGATAAAGACAAATAAGGAGAAGTATTGAGAACACTTCTTATAAACAACAAAGGTATCCTCCTGAAAGGAGACACATGTTTCTTACACTCCTGCTATCTGTGGGCAAGCAGCATATCTTACATCACATAATTGTCAGGACTACTAGGAGAATTCTCCTCAAAATCAGTTCTTATTAATTCCACTTATAGATCTGAACCCTAAGTCTCAGAGACAAGACAAGTTCCTCTGTTTTACCCCAGCCAAAAAGTGGAGGGTCCAACAGTTAGTCCATTTTTTGTCTTCTTTAAACACTCGCCAGCCTTGTTATCTGCAGTTTCTAAAAATGTGATTTGTAGACCTAAATTATTGGGACCCTTGAGATCAGAAGGATGTGTGTGTGTGTGATAAAATGTAGATTTCTATGCCTCCAGCCTGCTAAACCCATCTCATTTGAGAACTGTCACTCTGTGTCCCCTTGGTGCCCACTGTCTCTGTGACTTACATACTCTGTGCCTTGAGTCAACACAGTCATGTGAGATGAAAGAAATCAAGAACAGTAAATCTCGATTCATTGCTCTTTACTTCAAGGTCACTTGAGCTAAACTCACCTCCATTCTCTCTATGATCTTTCAGTAGTCTACAAATCACTAGGCAAGTAAAAATTCTATTTCTTCCCTGAGGAAAAAAAGAATGGGATTCCTTTATGAGCTGTTGGCATCTGAAGGTTGTTGCATCGCTGAAACATTCAGTCCAACGTAGCTAATTGGAACCCAATGTGAACCTCCCTCCCCAAACTGCCTTTGCTTCCTGCTTTTCTTTGATCTAAAGCAGTGGTTCTCCACCTTCCTAATGCTGCCTCTCCTTAATACGGTCCCTCATGTGGTGGTGATGCCCCAGCCATAAAATGATTTTCCTTGCTACTTTATAACTGCCATTTTGCTACGTGATGAATCGTCATGGAAATATCTGATATGCAGGCTGTATTTTCCTCATTACAAATTGAACATCATGAAAGCATAGTGATTCATTACCAAAATGATATGTAATTGCATATTGTGAAAGATTGACTTCTAGTGACAAATAAATGAAGTTTTGTCTTGAAGCATGGTGTCTCATGGGGCCCAGTCTTCAAGCTGCTACACCTTTGTGGGCACATCTGCATCTGGGCCACCTGCCTGAGACGGACAGTGGAGTGGTGTCAGGGTTCCTAAGACTATCAGAAATATGTGTTTTCTGATGGCCTTCAGTGACCCCTAAAAAAGTATCCTCTGACCTCAAAGGGGTTGTGATGCACAGGTTGAGAACCGCTGCTCAAAAGGGTCTCAGCTGGTGCAGCGAAGCACTGGGAAGCTAACCCCAAGAGGCATGGTCTGAACCCACCAGCAACTCTAAGGGAGAAAAGACCTGGGGGATCTACTCCCCCAAAGATTGATCCCAAACCAAACTCACTGCTCTTCTAGGGGCCAGCCAAGGCAGTGCTACAGGCTGACCCTCCTCTGCTTTACAGCAGCACTGCAGATTCACCTCCCCCCCCCCCCCGATTTCACTGCCTAAGCAAACATAGCCAGAGTTAGACTTTTGCCAAGCAGAGACCATTCTCATTTTGAGATGGGAGGACAGTTAATCACGGCCAGAGATTTTTCACCTGCTTCATCGGATCTTCTTTTGCCTCAATTTTAGAGGCGATAATAGGTAGCTGGAAACTCATCCATAGATTCAAAGGTTTCAGCGAGTGAATGGAATTGGGATGAAATCTATTTGGAAAAGGATCATGAAATATTTGTAAGCCTTCTCTTTCCACGGAGAAGACCTCCACTTAAATCCACTTCTCTCTTATTCTGGGAACATGGTTTCTTGAATTGAAAAACAGGATTTCACTGTACCTAAGTCTGTTACAATGACAATCTGATCAATGGATGTCGTCATAGTAGAAGTAATTGTGGGAAGTTCCACTTATTAAACAGTTATTGGGGGTTAGGCACTCCATGGGAGAAAGATGGGGATTTTTTACTGCTATTAAGAGTTACAGTCTCAGAAACCCACAGGGGCAATTCTACTCTGCTAGAGTCTGAAATTGACTCGATGGCAGTGAGGTTGTTTTGTGGTCTCTATATTTTGTTTGCATATATGTTGAGTTCAAATACAGATGCATGAGTCCGGGCATGGTGCCAAAGACTAGCATGCTCAGCTACCACCTGAAAGAAGATGGTGGTTCTAGTTTACTAGAGACACCTTAGAAGAAAGGGCTGGTGATCTACTTCTAAAAATCTCAGCCATGGAAAAGCAGTTTTCATCTCACACCCCTGGGGCTGCTGTGGGTCAGAAGTGCCCTGATCACAGGGAGGTTGGTAAATACATGTGAAAACCAAACGCAGAGCCATAGAGTTGATTGGGTGAATGGCACCTCCGTGGATTAGAGATGCCCCATAGGGTCCTCATGGCTGTTGGTTGTATGGAAATAAGGCCTTAGTTCCTCTGCGTTTCTGTGAATTCCAACAACAACCCGCTGCTTTGCAGGCAGGCATCAATCACTCTGCAACACCCATGTAAGTGAAGTCTGTGGGCACAGTGGTGACAGCATTTAGCTGCCAATTCAAGGGTGGGTAGCTGAACTCCCACAGCTACTTCTCAGGACAAGATGAGACCCTCTGCTTCTGTAAAAAGTGTCCATCTTTGAAGCCCCATGGGGCAATTCTACTCTGTGCCCTTGTGTCACTGTGAGAAGGAAGCCACTCGATGCCAATGAGTTTGGGTTTGTGCATTGGTTGCTTTGAGTGCTATGTGGTTGTGTGTGTGTCTGTGTGTGTAAGCACACGCACACGCTTCCAAAAGTATATGGATAAAATTTACTCTAGTGATTCCATTTTTCTACCAACTCTGAAGGCACCTCAGACATCTGCCTCTCTCTCTCTCTCTCTCTCTCTACACACACACACACACACACACACACACACATGCATACACACATATACATATGCACACAGAAAGGAACCCTGTTGACTGGACCGTGAAGTGCTCAGTTACTAACTGAAAGGTTGACAGTTCAAATCCACTGTGGTTTTATGGAAGAAAAGCCTGGCCATCTGCTCCTGTTAAGACTGAGGTCTTGCTGTGTACCCTTGTGCTGGTTCCAGCTTTGGAGGAGAGCATAGACTGCCCCATTGCATTTCCTAGGCTGCAATCTTTATGGGAGCAGATCACAGGCCTATTCTCCTGTGGAGACACTGGTGGGTTCAAGCCACAGACCTTTCCACGAGTGGCCTAGTGCTTGACCATGACCCCACCAAGGCTTCTTTTCATAGAGATTGCAACCTGGAAAGTCCTTTGAGGTATTTTACCTGAGTTACATGGGGTCTCTATGAGTTGACAACTAACTTGGTTTATAACAACAGCACCAACACATATAACCCCATCACATCCACATGGATCCTTATTATCTTATTGATATTAATATGAACGATAACAAGTTTGTCACATTTAATCTCCATAAAAGTCCGGCCAGACCCTGCCCACACTGTGTCCACCTTACAGGTGATGAGCTACAGCTTTAAGGAAGGTAAAAGGTGATTGCTCAGAACTGGGTTCCAACTCTAGTGTTTGGGATTCAGATGGCTTGAGAACTACCACAGGGAAACCACTGTTTTCTGCTTGAAAAAGAAGACATCAAGCACACACGCAGTGTACTTTCTTACCCTATTATTTAAGAGTAACCTATTTTCTAACAGTATTTTTCCCTTTAAAATGCAATTGATATTTTATTATTTCATCATTTGAAAACATCATGGTTCTGGGCAGGCGAAGTATATACTTGATGTTCAAATTATACAAACATCCTATTACCAGGAAAGGACCAGCCCATGAAATATCCAATGATACACAAGATAGCAGATTGGGGAAGGGAAGGAGCAGAGACTATCTGGTCTTTGGACACGTTTGATGTCTGTGTTCCACACAATTGTTTTACCTGTATCATTTTGTATCAGCAGCTGTGCTCTTTAAAGTCATAGAAACTGGAAATTGGAGCGACCCAAGCATCACCTATTTTATCATCCTGTCAATCCAGGGCCACTAGCTGGTATTTCTTCCACTTCTACCAAATCACTTTATTGTGAAAAATGAGGGGGTATGGAAAGGGGAAAAAAAGGGCACTTGGAAGAATGTGTGTTTCAACTAAAATGTCAAGAGTTAAGAAAGCTACTGTTTGGCCTCTGTTAGCCAAGGAATTCCTGCGAGAGTATCACCTTCCCCTCTGCCAACACGCATGCTTTCCCCATGTTAATGGCCAACCTCCTAGATGTTCATCTTACTTCCTGTGCGTCAGTTGACATGGCCAGCTCTGGGAATTAGTTACTATCTCACAACACAAATGTGACCATGTAGATAGCAGATGCAACTGCTCTTTCTTTCCTGGAAGCCTCAAGTATTGGGTCACTATGGGTAGGGATCAATGACAGTAGCAGGTTTAGAAAGTGAGCGTCTCAAATGAACTTTGCCTTGGTGATTTTGTGGGTTACCGATTGGACTGCTAACCACAAGGTCAGCAGTTTGAAACCACCAACAGCTCTATGGGATAAGCGAGACTTTTCTATGCCTATCAAGATTTGCAGCCTCAAAAACTCACAGAAACTCCTGTGCTCTAGAGGATACTGTGAACCATATCCAATTGGATGGCAGTGAACTTTATGCTTTAATTTTGCCTATCTAGTATTTTTCTTCCCAATTCTTAAAACAGCCCCTCAATTTCCCAGTGCAGTCCCTCGGCCTATGTTAGACAATGCAGAACTTTCCTGAGACTTGTTTCTTGTTATTGGGCTTTTGGAACACGTAGGGTGTAAGCTTTGTACTTGTGTTTATCTTCACATGAGGAGAGCAGAGGAAAGAAGGTAGAGTCCAAGGATGGAGAGAAAGATTCCTGATTCTAGATATGCTCTTTCTTCGATTAGTTATATGTACCAAACACATTCTCATTTTCTTCTTCTTCTTTTCACGAGAACTCTTAAAGTGAGTTGTTGCTTTCTTCCTTTATTAGCATCTGACCTGCATCCAAGGATTTTTTTTTTTGTAGAAACTTAAAGCATAATGTATCACAAGCATTTCAGCACCTACCTATGTGGCAGTGAGGACATAAGAGATCTGTCCCTGATTGAGGGTGAAGTACCAAAGGAGAGTTCAAATCCTGCATTATTTCTCACTCTCTCAAAGCTTCACAAAGTGACTTCCTCTCGTGAACAACCCACTGCTCACAAGTCTGTTAGTGAAGTTGTAGATAATGGCCAGGGAAATGATGGCTCAAGATGCTGCAGGGGATGAAAGGAGGTGTGACAAGGTGGAAGTCACAGAATCTGGATCCTCGGCAGTTTCAAGACCATAGAATTGCTTTCTTTGATATAAAACTATAGCCCAGGTAACTCCTACAGGTGGTGGTAAGAGGATGGATAGTACTGTGGAATGCCAGCACAACAAAAAAAAATTTGTCTGGGAAGAAGTACAGACAGAATGCTTCCAGGAAGTGAGGATGCTAAGGGACTTCATCTTATGGACTTATGTGTGGAGAAGAGAGTCCATGGACTAGGCTATCATACCTGGGAAAATAGAGTGTTAACATCAAAGAGGAAGACCCTTGACAAGATGGATGGGTATAGACCCTTGATAAGAGGATTGACACAGTGCCTTATAACAATGACCTTCAACATTACAGGAATTATGAAGGTGGTGCCAGACCACGCAGTGTCTTATTCTGTCCTACAGGGGAGTGAGATGAGTTCCGAACTGACTTGACAGATTCTCACAACAATTACAGCAGTGGATATAATGGAAGATATGGATTTGAATCGGTAAATCAGGAAAGCAACTAGAGAACCAACAAATGAAGCATGCCACACCCATGACTCTAATAGTATAGCACATCTTTGGACACCGTGAGTTCAAACTCTGTGCACCCACTTACACACATTGTATCTCCTCTGTAGCCATTGTAGTGAGCTCAGGTATTATAAGTAGTTCCTTAAGACCTTGTGTGATGTGAATCATAGCCATGTAAGGAGTTGGTCTCTTCAACCCTGCACATGATTAGCCTCACAAAATGAGGAAAGTGGACATTCCCACTCTTCGAGCTCACCAAAATAGTTCCAGGGAGGGGGTAGGGCTAGGACTGGGTGGGAGGAAACTACTAATAAGTGAGCCTGTTCAGTTCAAACCTTTGAAGATCCAACTGTAATTCTATTTGTAGTTGGGTGGCTATTTTAAAAGACAAAAAACCCTTTCAAGAAACTTCAAGATTTTGGATAGAAGACTCAGGATTTTCCACCATATTTTAAATGATGTATCTTAGCCCTGGTGGCACTGTCAGGAAAGCATTAGACCACTAACAGCAAGCTTGATGGTTCAAATATACCAGATTCTCTGTGGGAAAAGGTAAAGGCTATTTTTTTTTTCCTGTAGCGGCTTATTATCTCAGATATCCTATATAGAGTTGAGATTGATTTCAGTCAGAATTGACTGATTCAGTGGTAGGGAGTTTGTTTGTTTGAAACATAAATACATCCCCCCCACTGTAGTTTGTTCAGAACCCTATCATTTTTCTACCTGTGCAAACCCTACCTCTTCCATCAACTGATTTCAAGCTATCAACATGATTTTAACTGACTCATGGCATTCCTAAAAGCCCAACAGTGGGGTCTAGTCTGAGCAGATACAGGCCTACATGGAAGTTACAGAGTGGAAACTCCAATAACCAGAGTTCTTTGTGCATGCATTTTAAGAAATAACTATGCCCTCTTCTCCGAAGGGTGCAGATGTGAAGTCAAGATTGTAGCGCTCCAGAGAGAAAAGGGTATGCATTCCTTCGGTGTCTCCTTCCACCCAGTGTTTTGCTTCAGAAGAGAACCTTGTTGGTGGAGGTCACAGGGGCACTGCTGCTGGATCATTATCATATCGTCATCCACACAAGGCAAAATTAGTGTGGTATGCAGCCTGCCCTGATGTCTCAGGTGCTGGCATTCTGAGCACAAAGGTAGTGATTGTGGAAAGAGGGGATGGTGCAACCTTTGTAAAGAAGAGAAGCATTTGCCCAGGGGGCAGGAGGAGAAGGAGGTGGAGGAGGCTCCCTCACCTGTCGCAGACCCGAGACAAGTTCAAACAGAGTAGGTAGAGAATCCACTCAAACCAGGTAATGAAACAGTTCAGGAAAGGAACAGAGAAGAGGAGGAAGGGGTGGGGAGGATTTCCAAGTGGCAGCTGTCAAGGGAGGAATGAGGAAGAAAGGAAAGGGACAAAGAGAGGAAGGAGAGAAGGAGGCTCCGGAAACTGGTAGGAAGGTCTGTCACCTGTGAGCATGTAGGCTTATAGGCTTGCTCCCAGAGGCACAGGTGGGATGGTGCTAGCAGAGGCTGAGTGTGCAAAGGACAGGGATGAGGCATGTTTTTAAGTGAAATGGACTGAAACAAATTGTAAACTTCTTGGGAGCAGGATCTTTCGTTTCTTTTGATTACCCTTTTTACCAGAAAGGGTGAAACCCCTACTCTATTAAGACACAGAGTAATGGGCACATATTTTTCTTAATATCTAGGATAAAAGTTAATGACATTCAGACCTGATATACACAATTGGTAATTTTGGAAAGCAAGAACACCTTCAGTACTGGGCATTTAGATGAATCTCTAAAATTTGGAGAAAACTTCAACAACTCAACTAGGAAAAGACAAAGGATCCAATTCAAATATGAGCAGAAGACATAAATAGACACTTCATCAACAAAGAACTACAGTCAGCCAACACATACACTCAACATTATTGAGAGAGGCAACTTCAAGCAACAATCACCTCACCCCAGCATTATGAACAAAATTAAAACAATCCCCAAAAGACAAGTTCTGGTGAGCATCCAGGGAGTCTAGGATTCTCTTCCATTGCTGGCAACCATCAAATGGTGAGAATGACTGTGGAAAGCAACTTCTTACAAAGTTGGGATTAGAAATGCCATGTGACCCAGCAATCCCTTTACTTGATAGACATCCTAGAAAATAATCATGGCACTAATAAATATGTGCACATCTGTGTTCATCACAGCATGGTTCACAACAGCAAAAAGTGAAAGCAACCTAAATATCCACGCATGAAAGAATAGGTCAATAAACATGGTCCATTCACACAATGGGGTGCTACACAACATTAAAAAATAGCAATGAAGCTGTGAAACACCTCCTGATATGAATGAACCTGTCAGATATTATGCTAAGTGAAATTAGTTAATCAACAAAGGACACATAGTGTAGGAGGCCATTATTATGAAGGGGAAAAAAATCAAGAAAAGTTGCTGAGCCTCGGTGGCATAGCGGTTGTGTGCAGGACTGTGGCCCACTGGGTTGGCCGTTTAAATCCAGCAGCAGCTCTCCAGGAGCAAGTCTGCACCTCCTACGCCCACCAAAGGGCAGTGATGCCCCCCCCCCCCAAAATCAAGAAAAGTCTTTCATACTTAATGAAAACTTCTTTAATGATTGTCATGGCTGGGAGAGCAAAAGGGTAGAATTCACTTGTAGACAAGTGTTAATTGGGAGAAGAGGAGGCAAGACACAATAAGACAAGAAGTGAAAATGATAGAGGCAAATGGGTGGTTTGCAAGTGTTATAGGCAGTAGAAGTAAACACTTTTATACCCTTAAGTATGCCATTACAGTGATCTCTGAGTAGAGGCCCAGATTGAAAACCATAGATTGTAGACTGAATGGGTGAAGGAGGGAGAGTGGGAATATGATCTGACCCGCGGATCAATCAACGTGGGTTCCTGAAAGGGGGACTGGGAATGGAGAGGGCAAGTGATGTGAGAAATGGAGACAAGACAGGACTCTGATCAAGTCTCATTTATTGAGCCAAAAGGCAGGGTTAATAGAGGCTAGCAACAGGAAGGGGAGGTATAACTTATGGAAATGAGGGATAATCAGCCAATCATACACATAGCTTCAAAGAAATGGCAGGAAAAAAATGGCGGGAAGCAGTTCTCAAGCAGGTCCGCATGCTAGTTAGGTGAGCTCCAACAGGTCCGCATGCTAATTAGGTAAACTCAACAGGTCCACATGCTAATTAGGTGAACCCATGGATTCAAAGGTTATCTTGCCTGCAAGCCATTACAATACAAAAGATCAATAAAAGGGTCACTGAGGGATGGGAACAGCATTCGGCTTCCCACAGGAATATGTGGATTTACTTTTGTTGTAAATATTTCTATGAATATGGTGGAGCATGCAGGAGGAGAAATATTGGAAACATAATTGGACAGTTGAAAAACTTGGGGGACTGGAACTGTGGGCTCAGGGTCATACTTTGGAGGAACTGTTTTTCATCCTACTTTAAGGAATAGGGTCTTAAAAGCTTCTGAGTGACTCTGTTCAATGACCCCTTCATTGATTTGAACTACATGGTCTACCTATTCCAGTATGATTCCACCCATGGCAAGTTCAATGGCATCATCAAGGCTGAGAATGGGAAGTTTGTCATCCACAGGAATCCCAACTCCATCTTCCAGGAGCGAGATGCCAAGAACATCAAGTGGGGTGAGGCTGTGCTGAGTATGTTCTAGAGCCAACTGGTGTCTTCATAACCCTAGAGAAGGTTGAGGCTCACTTGAAGGGCGGTGCCAAAAGGGTGACCATCTCTGCCCCTTCTGCTGATGACCCCATGTTTGTGATGAGTGTAAACCACAAGAAGTATGAAAAGTCCCTCAAGAGTGTTAACAATGTCTCCTGCACCACCAACTGCTTAGCCCTCTCAGGCCAAGGTCATCCATGACAACTTTGGACTCATGGAAGGACTCATGACCACAGTTCATGTCATCACTGACACTCAGAAGACTTTAGACCACCCCATCTGGGAAACTCTGGTGTGATGGCTGTAGGACTGCCCAGAGAATCATATTGGCATCTACTGATGCTGCCAAGGCTGTGAGCAAAGTTATCTTAGAGCTGAATGGGAAACTCACTGGCATGACCTTCTGTGTCCCTACCCTCAATGTGTCTGTCATGGATCTCACCTGACATCTGGTGAAAGCTGACATCAAGACAGGTGATGAAGCAGGCAGACAATGGTCCCCCCAAAAAGTATCTTGGGCTACATTGAGGACCAGGTTGTCTCCTGTGACTTCAACATTGATGGCCACTCTTCCACCTTTGATGCTGGGATTGGCATTACCCTCAATGACCACTTTGTAAAGCTAATTTCCTGGTATGACAATGAATTTGGCTACAGCAACAGAGTATAATATATATAATATATTATATCATCTCCCAAGCTGAAGGAAAATAAAAATAGTCAAAGTATTTGACTTTGGTTGAATATCTGAAGTAAGAGCTATGGAGACTAAGTTAGATACCTGTGTAACTTTTAAAAAGTAAAAGGAGTAGGTGGCCTTTGGGGGGAAGTTTTGTGCAAGAAGCAGACTGCTTTAAAGCACAAAAGCTGCTTCCTATTGTGTCAGAGGAGAGATGTTTGCTAGTGAGTGAGTGCAGGTAATGGTGGGGAGCAGGGATTCCAGCTAGGGTCTTTTGCAATTTGAAGGAAGACAAAAGCTTGTGATAAATAACCTTCCTGATGGTGTCATCCAAACATATAGCCATTGATTGATCATGAGTAAGGAAGTAATTTCTGGACTATATTCAAAGCATAATCTAATTAATGTCTATTATCATCCCTCCCCCAAAGGAGTAAATAAATATGCTTAACTACATATTCAATCATTTTATTAAAATATCTTATTGATATCATAGCATTCCATATTACAATCTGATCAAGCAGTATTTTACAATTTCTGCCGCAATCAGTTTAAAAACATTTTCATTTTTCTTGAACTCTTTGATATCAGCTCCTCTTTATGCCCTCTCTGCTCCATCCTATCCTCCAGGAACCTATAGTCCCCCTGTAACAGTTAAATTCTTTTTTACCATATAATACATGATTCAATATATCCATTCACATACAATTCTGTTGTTCAATCTCAGTGAGGGAGATTATATAGTCATCAATCATAAATGCTATCAGCTTCCTATTCCCCTGCTTTTCCCCCTCTCTTCTCATACTTCCAGGGAACCATTATCCTTCTTACTGGTTCTGAAGGGTTATCTATCTGAGCTTCCATGTGCTGAAAGATCTTTTAAGATCTTTTACAAATGAATATACTCATGTCTAACATGATTCATAGGTAAAACAAATAAAAACCATAGCAGTAAGGGGAGGAAACAGAAAGAACTAACGAATAGTGATGTGGTTCGTTGGTGTTCTACTACACCCTGGATTTTTCATCCCATCTGTATGACCCCTCTGGGAGGGACTGTTCAATTATCTTACACATGGGTTTTTGGCCTCTACTACAGCCACATCCCTTCACATCTATTTGGTTGTTTGTTTTTGAACTTCTGATACTGCTTCAAATAAGCATCTTGTGATCACATAGGCTAGTGTGCT
Organism: Nesogale talazaci; assembly: GCA_004026705.1. Classification (NCBI taxonomy): domain Eukaryota; kingdom Metazoa; phylum Chordata; class Mammalia; order Afrosoricida; family Tenrecidae; genus Nesogale; species Nesogale talazaci. Next base: position 128,780 of record PVJH01002145.1, read on the forward strand.
TCTTCCGTGTGGGCTTTGTTGCTTCTCTGTTAGATGGTCACTTGTTTAACTACAAGCCTTTAAGACTACAAACACTATGTCTTTTATAGCTGGGCATCACCAGCTTTCTTTACCAACATGCTTATGCATCCATTTTGTCTTTGGCAATGGTATTGGGAAGGTGTGTATCATATAATGCTGCATTATTAGACCAAACCATTCTTGAACTGAAGTAAGGTCTAAATAGAGGTCCAAAGTCCCAGAGATGCACTTTTCTAAAACACAAAGATATTAAGAAATTGTTGTCCCCAAACTAACCTCTCAGGAAGAATATTTGCCACCAAGAGCATTTTCTTGCCAGAAGAAATGAAATGTTTTAAAAATGCAAATATATGTTAATCCAGCAAGTGATTTTGACATGGCAAAAAAGGAATACTTCAGGCCAGGTTTAGACAGATTTGGGGTTTAGTCCAGACCTTGGCTCCAACATTCTTTGTTACTTTGAACAAGTAATATGCTCTTTCCATCCTCCTTCAAAAAAATGTAGAGTGCAGAGAATACTTGGAGTTTCTGTTTAACATGAATTAACAGAATAATCTGTAATCAAGGAAGACTCAGTGACTTGAAATGCATAGCAGATAATTTAAAGCTTCATTCATTAATTTTATGCATAGCAGTAATGCATAGATGAATGTTTTCATAAAAACTTCAGGTAAAGCAAAAATTTGTAGAGATCTGTTACTCTTCTTTTACCCTCCTCATTTCATTCTCAACAAAGATAACCATAGTTCATAGTTTGCTGTTTCTCTTATCTAATTCTTTTTCTACAACATAAAATATGATAAAATCTACTGAAAATGTGTGAAATAGCTAAGCACAGAACTTAAAAACCAAGCAAACAAATTAAAAAAGCCTCATAAACCCAATTCAAATCCAGTAACCTATTGGATATGATCCTCTTCAAAATTTTCCCATAACTTCATCAGAGTAATAATCTATTAAAAGGGAAAATTATTCAATGCTTAGAGTAAAAATGTATATGATTGGTATTTGATTTTGTGTTGATGTTTTAGTGCTCAATGGTTTTACTAGTACATTTGCTTGCAGGTGCATAGCTGAAGAATGGGAAATGAATCTCATTTTTGAGAAATGGAAACTTTGGAGAACCTATGCCTCATAGAATATTCAAGATGGATACTAACTGTGTTAGAGAAAAAACAGCAGAAGAGGAGGTCATCTCTGAATTAGAGAATTACAAAATCTTAGAAAAGAGGAAACATCTAGATGTGAGTAGCTAATGTTTCTTACTTTACATATGAGGTGATGTCAGCTCATGGGTTTTTCCCAAGGCCACACAGCTACTGAGCGATAAAGCCTATGTGGAGGTTTTGAATCAATTACATTTCTCCATTAATAAAATGTCCACATTCAAGAGGGAAATAGCTTTCCATCTAGAAGAACCTCAACCTACATAACCCCCAGGTTTCAAATCAAGCTGTTCCATGAGAAGTCTTACCCACTCAGGGATTTAAAGAAGTTTTTTGATTTGTGTGTCTTAAGCTAATAAATTAGTTCCCCAAACTTGAAAGTCTAATTTTTGATTTTTTGAGAAACATCTAAAGATTGCACACCATCAGGCCTGAGGATTTCTTCAGACCCCTTTTGGGCACACAGAGCCTCTCTGTGTTGATCACTTTCATGCTGTTTGGGCTTACTTTGTAGAGTTCTTTATGTAATCTCATAACTGGACACTTGTTTGGTGCTGTTTACTCTGTACTGACTCAGAGTGGTCCTTTGCACTAAAGAATGAAATACTGCCTGGTTCTGTACCATCCTCACGGTTATGTTCTGGCCCCTTGTTGTAGGCACTGTGCTAATCCATCTCCTTGAATATCTTCCTCTTTCATACTGAACATTCACTTTACCAAGTACAGTATGTTACTCTGCATTGACAGAAGAAACACATTTATAGAGACACTCATGTATATAAAACATGCTTTATACACAAGAGAAATCGAGTATTAAGAAAATGCCCATCTCAGTCCAGATCAAGTCTATAAGTCTGATATTAGCCCATAAGTCCGATATCATTCTATAAAGTCTTATTCAGACTCTCAAAACACATGCAATGACGCTGAATGCAGGAAGATCACAGGCCAGTGGGTGGGAAGTCTTGTGGATCTAGTGGTGTTGTAAGCATTTCACCACTTTCAGGGATCTCCATGTGGCTCCTCCAGCCCAGGGCACTAGCTTAGTGCTATTGTTTTGTCAGCTGCACTGTCTGTCAGGGAGTGAGCCTGCATCCTGTCTCCAGAGAGCTATTTATCTCCTTAAAATGAGATCAAGCTTCACTTTATTGACATGATAAACTCCACCCCTTCACTCTGAATCCTCAAGTTGACAAGAGACTATGTAACGACTAGACAAAAGGTCCTTTTCCAGGGTTTAGTCTCTCCTGATAACATGTTAAAAGTATGCAAGATGACATGTCTCCATCCTCTAGTCTAGGCATAATTTTGGCTGTATTTCTAAGACAGACTTATACTTCTGGGAGTATGGGTACTGTATTGTTCTATATGATAATTCAAGTGCATCTATTCTTCTTCAGTCTTTCTTATTCAATGTCCAATATCCATATGTATATGAGATGATTGAAAATACAATGGCTTGGGTCTGACATACCTTAGTCCTCAAAATGATGACCTTGTTCTTTAACATTTCAAAGACATGAGAAGAAGATTGGCCTGATGAAATATATCTTTCATTTCTTTATGACTGCTTCCCTGAGCATTGATTATGTCTCCCAGGTAAATCAAATCCTTGAGAACTTCTCTTTTCTGCCCGTTATGATGTTGGTTATCAGTCCAGTTGGGAGGATTTTGATGTCCTTTATACTGAGTTGTAATCCATTCTGAAGGTTGCTGTCTTTGATTTTCATCAGCAAGTGCTTCAAATCCTCCACGGTTTTAATCAGAAAGTTTGTGTCATCTGCTTCATACAGGTTGTAAATAAACCTTCCTTCAGTGTTGATGCTGAGCTCTTCTTCACATAGGGCAGCTTCTAGGATTATTTGCTTACCATACAGATTGTGGCAGTTACATAGTCTGTAAACTTGTGAAGTGATGGAATCTGATCTGTCAATCACGTCATAGCCAATGAGGCCTCTGTGTGGGCATGGCCTTCTCCTGAGGATTCTGGGAATTTCTATTTTCCAACCTGGAGGGGAGACACACACAGTCTGCTTCTCTTCCTGTTGACAAGCCACATGAAGACATACTGATGGAGCCATAGTCCTGGGACTATGTGGAGATCCACGCTAACACTGAGATGTTTGCATTGCCACTGTATCTACAACACTTCCCATTCACTGGCATGTGGTCACTCTGCATCATTGCATGTGTTTCATGAGTCTGAAGAGGACTTTATAGATTGGTATCAGACAAATGGGCTAATATCAGACTTATGAACTTGATCTTGACTGGACTGGGATATTTTCCTCAATATTCGATTGCTCTTGTATATAAAGTTTTTTTAATACACATGTGAGTGTCTATGAAATTTATTTTCTAGTCTATCTGGACTAACACATGGCCGATGTACATATATTTACATGGCAGTACAGCAAGGTAGTGGATAGAGTTTGGGTCTCTGCTCAAGCCCCATCTCAATGCGAGAACACTGTGTTTTAACAACCTGGAATTCTATGATTCTTCTCCTTCTGGTATGATCACTGAAAACAAAATGATAGCATACGTAAATGTGGTGAAGAAAGCTGGAGGTCCCTGTTTATCAAAATATAGTGTCTGGGGTTTTAAAGACTTGAAGCTAAAAAAGCAGCCATCTAGCAGAGAAGCAACAAACCCACAAGGAAGAAACACACCAAACTGTGAAATCATGAGGTGTCCACGGTATTGGGTAACAGGCATCAGAAGACAACCAACCAACCAACCAAAACCATATTACTGAGAATGAGGAGAATTGGATCAGAAACCCAAAGCCTTTCTATATACAATAGGAACTTCTCTCACAGAAGGGTCACAAAGAAGAAATGAGTCAACCAGGATGCAGTATTGCACTGATCAAATCACACAATATTCCTCTAGTTCTTTCAGACTTGCTCACCCCTCACTATCATGACCCCAGTCCTGCCTTTCATTTCATGTTAGACATAGATATGGATAAAAGTTCAGGACACATAGAATCCAGAAACATGACCACACCCCACCTCAGGGGAAGAAATCAACAGAATCCATGGGGGTAGGGATCTGGTGGTTGGTGTAAGATGTGAAAATAACAATTTTTATTTTATCAAGGGGTCACAAGGGTGTGAGGGAGGCAAAAAAGAGTAACTGATACCAAAGGCTCAAATAGAAAGTAAATGTTTAGAAAATAATGATAGCAACATATGTACAAATATACTTCATATGATTGATGTATGGGTTGTTATAAGAGCTGTAAGAGCCCCCAATGATCTTTAAATTAAAAAATATTGACTCTTAGAAAATTAAGTGTATACTAGAAGCATGCAACTAGTACCACTCTAGGATCCAATTACAAGCAGTTGATTTCTTATTTAGGGATATCTTCTTCATTGTTACCCACCTAGAAAACTTGGTTCCTGCCTCAATAAATGTCAATGGTGTTGTCTCATCATTAAGACAACTGGAAACTCCTTTTTAAATGCCCAGCAAGTTCTTTAGGTATGATGCTATTTATTCAGAGCCATGGATTTGTACCACCAAATGTACCACCCAAACTATTATACTTTTAGAATAGTTGTAAAGAATGTAGAGAAAGAAAAAAACATGATCAAACACATGTCTTATTCTACGTTGATTAAATATCAACAATAAGTAACAAATGTTGTTAGGAAAGAATTTCTGTATACACGTTGCTGACTTTTTTTTTTACATATATTGATTCAGTGGATGATTCCAAGTTCTAGGAACACATTATTGGGACTAACACAGAAAGAAGGTAGACAGGTGACCCGTGGGAGGGTAGATTTGTGCCACTGCACGGGGAGTTACTAGATTGGCAGTAAAAGCACAGTGGTTTGACCCCCCAGTGATCCCTATTCAAAGGTGTAAACTAAAAGAACACTACAAGCAAAAGAAAAATATTAGTGTATAAGAGAACCCATTTTGGTAATGTCTAAGGTAGTTAAAATGTCTCATTTACTGATTTCAATCTGACCTGTACTCATTGAAATCCTGTAGGACATGATCTAACTGCCTCTGTGGGTTTCAACGACTCTGGACAGGAGGAGAAATACATCCACTTCCTCTCATGAGCAGTTGCTGGCTTCCAAATTGCCGACCTTGTGGTTAGCACACAATGTGTAACAGCCAGAAATGTCATTCTAACGAGTTCTCACTAAGTTAACTTTGAAAGTTAGTTTCAACTTAGTAAAGACATACAGTAATTTTAAGTTAAAACCTGGAAATGTAGACATCTTAAATAGTTGATTGAATTGTATTGCATCTCTACAATGTAACTCTACATAGCAATGAATAGCACCTGATGTAAAAATGTTTAATTCCACCACGAGGTTCTCAAGTGATCCGATACACCAATAGGACCGTAGGATTTCAATGCAGAGAATGGCATTATCAATGGATACATTTGAAGAGGTTTGGAGAAAGTTCTTTGACATGGAGAGAATGTTTATTTTAGAATCATGAATTCATCAGTGACTCATTTTCTTCTGTATCTTGCAGGGTTTCTGTTAAGCCTATTATTATTTTTAAGGCTATTATTATTTTTATAAGCATAAAAATAAACTTACAATGAGCAATAAAGCAAATAATTGAGCTAGTAAGAGAGGTAAACATTTTAAAGGGAAAACATAGATCATGAGTAAAAGGTCTATGAAAGATCTAGGTTTATATGCCAAATTCACTTAGATTCCTTTTATGATTTATGTAGATGTTTTATGAGATAATGTTGAAATATGATAATTATAGATGTTTAATTAATAATTGTTGAAGGCTTTTAAGGAAACATAGGAGTATATTATGCTGAATGAAAACATTAACTTTTGCTACTGAAGGTCCCTACATAGTATGAATAATAATGTGTGAGGGTAAGCCAGAAAATGTTGCAATGGGGAGAGTTCCATTAAATTTACTCATGAGTTTCTTCCAAACAAAACTAATTTCACCATGTCTCTGCACTGCGTGGATGGCTGCGGACATATCCTCTCACTAACACACTTACCTTAGTTTCTCAACACTCGTTAGTACAAAAATAAGTCTAATTAGAACACTGCTTTCTAAGGGGATTTGGTGGGATGCTGACAGTTTTTTGGCACCCCAAAGAAGTAATCTGGGTATACTTTCTGAAAGTACATAGGACAATCACAGAGTCTAGTTAGGAAGAAGCTAAGGAAATTTGAAAGTGCATCTGTGAAAGAAAAGACCAGGAAAAACCTCTGTGAAAAAATTGTTTGCCCATCACGACAGTGTATCTGCTCAAACTTAAAGTGTATCAACGGCTGGCCTGTGGGAATTTTGTTGAGAAACTTCTCCTGATTTTGTTCTTTCGTTCCTCCTTTTATTGCTGAAACTCAAAGAATACTATTTTTCTGACTTTTACTTTTTTTAATTTTAGCTGTTTTTTATAAATTTATTTATTTTTTATTAAACCATTTTATTGGGGGCTCATACATCGTTTTTCACAATACATACATAAATATACTGTGCAAGGCACCTTCACATGTCCGCTGATCAAAGAATACTTTGAGAGGAACATGATTTGAGTCCCTAGAAATTGTGAAAACGGCCATTGATGTGGTGTACATCGAAGAATACAGAATGATTTTTATACTCCCTTCACAAGTATATAAATAAGCAGTTCCCAAATGTGTCTGATACCTCCTCCTTTTCAGACACAAAATTATTCCTTGTTACTTGGGAATTAAACATTTTTATACTATAACCTGCGATCCAAGACAACGTGAAGATAGATGCTTTTGCAGCCCCATCACTCCATTGTTCTAGCAACCCAGGGCACCATATAGACCTAGGCAAAATATATATTGGGAAACAATAGCTATCCATTTGGATAATTTGTTTGATAAAGGTTTCTATGAATTTGAAGCAATATTTCTCTACTTTCCCTTGCACATATATAATAACTCCTCACATTTATATATGTATTCTGATTTATAAAGGTAAAGCATACATATAATTTTGATACTATTTTGTGTAGTTATCTATACATGGATATATGTATAGATGGATATATATGGATGGATATATATGATTTAATATACACAGTATGTAAATATAAGATACCTCCTTGGGCTTTAATCAAAATGTTTCTAAACTAATAGCAAGTATAATATTTAAAATTTTCTTAAAATTATTTTCCTTTTAAGCAAGAGATGTTCTCACAGTTTGAAAAACACATATAAGTCAAAAGAGTAAAAGGTAAAATAAGCAATTTTAACATACATATGACTTTTATTATTTTGATATTTATTCTGGATTTTTTCCTACATACAAAGTGACTTCAATCAGAATATCTAGAATCAGATTGTCCCTTGGGACTCAAATTTCAGCAAAGCAACAGGCAGGTATATCAGAGAAGTAATAATAGTGTTGAAGTATCTATACCTTATAATAATCAACCTGTAAGATACACAGGTACTCATTTACAAAATTCAGAAGGGTTAAGAAGAGGGAGGATGAAAATAGAAAACACAGGGAGGAAATGAGTTAAGTGACGTTTCACTATGGGGGCTGCAATTAATGAGATGAAACAAAATATGTATGAATTGTTGAATATAAAACTGATGATCTACTTTGAAAACTCTCACCCAATTCACAATAAAGTCTAAGGAAAAGCTTGTGGAAAAATTCCAGTAATATTCAATTCCCATTATCTGGTAATTTGTGTCCCTTTAAGACAAAAATACATTTCCCCCCTAACATTTTCTCAGATTATGTAGCTTTTCCTTCTCCTTTTGTAAAAGGTCAAGAAAATAATGAAGTTTTACTGGAAGGCAAATATTTAGCTTTATTTATCCATCAATCAGTGCTAGTGCTAGACCCATTATTCAATTTCTGAGACTCTTAACCTCCCAACAGTCCTATCACACTTGATTATATGTTATGGAAAAAATAGACAGCACTGTAAAGAACTGCATATAACAAATGCCCATCTATTCAATCAAAATGTACAAATATTTCCTCTTTTTCCAATTTGTTTCCAACTAACATTATCAAGTTCAATTCCTTATGTCACCTTTTCTCGACCCATTCCTCTATTTTCCTTCTTCCTTCCCAGGAGCCAGACACTTTCGTAAGTTTGCTATGCAAACTTCCCATGTGACTTCTAGAGACAGAGATTGAACGTTGGTATGTCACAAAAAGGCCATTGTTAGTTCTGGTTTTGATCCCTGACCTATTGCATCCCAGGTACATTCGCCACCTGTCTTCAGCAATTTCCAGACCAACACAAGGAGAAGTAGCCTGAAGTTCTACTTCCATTCCAAACTACCAAAGGAGCATAGGAATGGTGCAGTGTTTTGTTTTGTTTTAATTTTTCTTCTTCTTTTTCTTTCAATTATGCATTGGCTCTAGTTTGAGTCTTGTCAACTAGGCAGCAGCTAGCAGTACTATCCCTAGGAGCTGTATAAGAGTAGATGCTCATATCTGAATGTAAGTAAAACGGTATTGCCACTAGGATTCCAGTTCGTGCTTGCACAGTTTATTCCAAATAATACACATGTAAACATGCCTCTCTGATCACTGGATGGACGCACACAAATTTTCTTAGTAACACACTTCCCTTAGTCCCATTAGAGTGTCTTGAAAAAGGGGATATTTCTTATCACATGGAAAAAATTAAGATCAATATTTTAACAGAACTCAAGTATATATATTCATAAACCAATAAAATTTTGCAGCAAGTTTACAGGGAGTTTAACGTAAGAATGAAAGGAAGGTTGAGAAGATCTCAGGATGATTCAAGAGACGGGGGTGATGTCAACCTTTAACTAGAAATGAAGCTGTGGTTGAAGTCCAGAAACTAGTGGCAGAAGACCGTAGGATTTCCCTTGTTGTGATGGCTACTAAAGTTTGAATCTCACGTGGCTTGGAATTTTCAGTTTCATGTAAACATTGTGGACTTTTAATGCTGTTAACTCATTGGGTGCCCAAAGATCAGCTACCTGAAAAGAGTTGATGTTTACATCAGTCTTTTAGACAAAATTGAAACTAAGCATTTTATTTTATGGAATGAATCATAACCAAGGTTAAGCCTTTGGTTTACCAAAACCATCCCAAGAGGAAGACTCAATGAAAAGTAACTTCCAAGGGGTTCAGTTGAGCCAGTTAAATTCAAGAGAGATTTAATTGTATCTCAGAAGGTTATGGCAATTTTTTAAACTTTAATTCCAAAGGTGTAATCTTGATAATTTTTCTTTTAAGGACAAGCGTCTCATGTCTCCCTTTACCACTTTCCTGTTGTCTGTTCCCCAGGAAGGGGATGATATACAGATCCTTGTGATTGGTTTCCCTTTTAACCCCACCTTCCCCTTCCCCTCCTGGTATCTCTACTCTCATTATTGGCCTGAGGGGTTTCTCTGTCCTAGATACCCTGAGTTTGCAGTCTTGTCTGTACCAATGTACATCCTCTGGTCTGGGAGATGTTGGACAGTGTAAGACATGACAAAATAATAATAATTTATAAATTATCAAGGGTTCATGAGTGGATGGGGAAGGGGAAAATGAAGAGCTGATATCAAGGACTCAAGTAGAAAGCAAATGTTTTGAGAATGCTGATGGCAGCAAATGTACAGATGTTCTTGACACGATGGAATCAGGTATGGATTCTGATAAGAGTTGTATGAGTCCCCAATAAAATGATTTTTTAAAAAAAGACAGAACAGTCATGGGGTTTATTATGAAGAAGTATTTGTTAAGATAGTTGAAATCAGCAGTTTGTAACAAAAAAGCCCAGGAAAATTGCACCAATGTTTTTTTTGTTTTTTCTCATTATTACAAAGCATCTCTTCCTTCTGAGAGGCTAGGAAGGGCTGAACTATAAGAATTTCCTTGGGAAGTTTTACTACATCCTCCCCAGTTCTGATATTACCCCTTCAGATTTCCTTCTGTTTCCCAAACTCAAAAAATATTGACAAGGCATGTTGTTGTTTTCACATGGTGAAATTGAAGAGTATAGAATTCTGGGAAGGACTAGCAGTGGTTCTCAACCTCTGGGTTGCAATTCTTTTGAGGGTCGAATGACCCTTTCCCAGGGGTTGCCTAATACATTCTGCATCTTAGATATTTACATTATGATTCATGACAGTAGCAAAACTACAGTTATGAATTAGCAATGAAAATAATTTTATGGAGGCTGAGCCCCGGTAGTGTAGTGGTTGAGTGTGGGACTGCAGCCCACTGGCTTGGTGGTTCAAATCCAGCAGCAGCTCTCCAGGGGCAAGGCTGGGCCTCCCACTCCCACCAGAGGGCAATGATGCCCCCCCTCCCAATAATTTTATTGTTGGAGGGTGGTCACCACAACACAAGGAACTGTATTGAAGAATCGCAGCATTAGGAAGGGTGAGAACCACTGAGCTGGGAGATGACTATACAGTCTTGAGAAGTGTACTCATGTATGTGGAGATCATATTCAGAACTAGTAGCATCACATTTTGAAATTTGTGACTAATAAAGATTTCTGTGATTTGGTAGCAAGGTTTTTTGCCTGTTTTGTATCTATTTAATAAGTAACAGGAAATTCATCCATAAACTATACATATATACTATCCATAGAAGCATACATATTGCATAAATATTTCTATATATCATTATGTCTATAAAAAACAAAATGAGATGTCAACCGAGTCCACATGGAAGAAGCATACCATCATCGGTCCTTGAAAGGCTGTAAATCACATCTTCCTAAATTGAAGGAGGGATTAGTTTCAGGGCCTAGATTGTGAGAATCCGGTTTGCAGAATGCCATGGATGAAAGTGAAAGCTGAAGATACATTTGTGGGAACAACATAGAAAATAAGTCTCCAGTGGTCTCCCACCGTGCATTGGAGATATGATCATAAAAGATGAAAGGGATAAACCTGACTTAAACACTTAAAACTTTGTCAATTGATGCCCTTTCTGAGGTACACTGGGCCTGATCTGGCTTTCAACACTTTTTGTAATATTGTTTTGGTTCGGTTTTGTTCATATTAGGTGTTATGTCATTCAGGATCACCCTCTTGAAGTTGTGTTATATATATTTCTGTTTTTTGGTATCTGAAACTCAGAATTGATGAACCTAAGGAGATAGCAAGTAGAATAAGGGTTTCAGAGTGGGGAGTACAATGATGATGGGGCATAAAAGGGAGATATGTCAAGGAGTCCTGGAAGGAAGAGAATGTTTGGAAACTGATTGTGGTAGCAAGTGTATTATAATGCTTGCCATGAGTTTGGGTTCATGCCCATTTTCTTTAACAATTTTATATTCCACAGAAAGGGAGACTTCCTTTTTATAAAAAGTGCCTAATAAGGGTGAAATATCTTGCTTTGTTCTCTACTATTGCGAATGTCAGGAGGAAGACTTTTGCACTGCATGTCCCAGAGGAAAATGCACACCTACCTGTAAGGTACCATTAATATTGCTATTAGTATTTAATGGCTTTATGTAACTCCAGCCAGCATTCCAACATCCCTCCGTTTCCAAAGGTGAGTAAAGGAAGCCATTGAGACATTTTAGACATCGTGATTATAATGGTGATCCCTATAACAAATAAAATACATGTGATGGAATAGTTGTCAACTATTTGTCACTAGCAGATGCTTGCCGCCCTCGCCCTCAGTCAGTTTCTCATAACGGTGCTTGGTGAATTGCTGTGAGACTGGAAGTGGTGCCACCGGTATTGTGGACCTAAGCAGGACTACACACAGTGAACCTGTTGCTGCAGAGGTTCCAGAAAAGAAAGCAATAGAAAGGAAAGTCTCAAGAGCGACATCTGGACCCATTATGTATAGCAGTGGCATCCTGTCTGCCTGAGTTCTGGGAGACGAGCTTCTCAGGCTGGATAGTACTCAGGATGCTTCGGGAAGAGCTGCCACTTCATTGAGAAGCCCACTCTAATGATGTGAAGAAAATAAAGTGTCCAGGCCAGAATTTGCTGAACTGTCATGTCTCTAAATGAGAAAAAAAGGAATTAAAAACATCTATTTGAAATCAGAACATAAAACGTATGAATCTAGGAAAATTAGGAGTTGCTAAAGTGAAATGAAAGATAAAAAGGTCAATGCATTAGGTTTGAGTGAGCTAAAATGGCCTTTCATTGGCCATTTTGAACCAGATATTTTTTATCTTTTACCGTGCCAGGAATGAGAACCTGAAAAGGAATGACATCATGCTCATTGTCTAAGAACATTCCCAAATCTATCTTGAAACAGTGTTGTCAGTGCTCAGATAAGATTCAGACACCTACAAGAAAGACAATTTAATATAACTGTTATTAAAACTTATGTACCAACTATAAATGTTTTAGCAAAAGAAATTGAAGTTAAAAAAATCATTTTAGGACTAAGCCTTGGTGGCGTAGTGGTTGTGCATGGGACTGTGGCCCACTGGAATGGAGGTTCAATTCCAGCAGCAGCTCCACAGGAGCAACAGCTAGACCTCCTACTCCCACCACCAAAGGGCAGTGATGCAAAAAAATTAAAAAAATCATTTTATTGGGGGCTCTTACAGCTCTTATGACAATCCATCCATCCATCCGCTGTGTCAAGCACATTTGTAGATACAGTGCCATCATCATTCTCAAATCATTTGCTTTCTACTTGAGCCCTTGGTATCAGCTCCTCATTCCCCCCCTCCCTCCCCGTTCTCTTCTCACTCATAAAGACTTGATAATTTATAAATTATTATTATTTTTTCATATCTTACACTGTCCAATGTCTCCCTTCTCAAAGTGTTTTTTTAAACCAAATTCTGCAATCTGAGATTGATCAAGTGTGAAATCAAAATGTATTGCTAGCTAGTGATGATTGGAGTATGAAAGTAAAATTGAAAACAAAGAGCTCCCAGGAGCTTATGATTGAAATGATACTGGAGAGAGCATGGTTGAATTTTGCAAGGCCAGTTACTTCATTGCAAATATCTTTTTATTTACAACATAAAAAGTGACTATATACATGGACTTCACCAAATGGAGATTACATCAGAATCAAATAGACTAAATCTGTAGAAACAGACAATGGAGGAGATCGCTATCATTAATCAGAAAATAGTTAGGGGGTGACAGAAGAAGAGACCACCAGTCACTCCTATGCAAGTTCAAGTTGAAGCTGAAGAAAATCCAATTAATACTAAGAGAGGCAAAGCAAAAAGCTTGCATATATTCCACCTGAATTTAGTGACTGTAGCAAGAATAGATTTGATGCATTGAGTACTAATGACTGATTTAGAGGATGACATCATGAATATGAAAATTTCTACTAAAAGGAAACAGAAGACCAAAGTGTATGTAAGAAGAGACATTAAAACTTGCTGAAGTGAGGGTAAATAATGCAAAGTCAACTTTTATAAGAAAGTATTCAAAGATCTGGGTTTAGGAAACCAAAATGGAAGAAAAAGTTCATAAAAGCTGACATATCTGAAGAAAAAAATCAAGCCTCAAATTCAATATTAAAAAAAAATCTCATAGGCAGGAGGCATCAAAAGACAATGGGTAAGAATACATAAAATATTGATACCAAAATATAGGTTACTACTCAGCTATTTCAGAAGGTAGAATATGATCAAGAACCAAAGGTAATGAAGACTGAAGTCCAAGCTACACTGAAAATATTGGCAAAAACTGTCTCCAGGAATTTACATAATACCAATTGAGATCATAACTGATCAAAATGGATGTAGCTCAAGAAATATTCTCTTATCTATGCCAAGAAAATTTGAAGATCGCTAGCTGACTGTGTTAGGTAGGGTTCTCTAAAGAAAGAACCAGGACACATACACACACTCACATACACACACATACACACACTTAGGTAGTGAGAAGGAATGCACAACAAGCAGTACAGAGGGCTCAGTTCAACTATCTTTCATGGGACAGTTAATATACTGAAATTCCTTCAACTCATGCTGGCAGTTGGTCCACGGTAAGGAAGCAGACAGTGGCGTCTTTCTTCAGGCAGTAGACAAAGGAGGGTACTGCAGCAACAACAAGAAGATGAGAAGTTGAGGCTTACCAATGGTCAGTACCATTGAAGTATAATGAAGCAGGTCTTGATGCAGCCTCAAGCTCTAGTGATGCAAGGTATGGTGACAGTATCCCATACTGTCCCACATGTAGTAGAGCACAAGATTGAGGAAAAGGTCTAGCTCAGGTAGCATTACATTGGTCTGATCACTAGGGAGAGAGAAGGAGGTCAGTCTTGGAAAGCCATTTACTTCAGTTGCCCGAATGACAAGCTAAACTTCCTCCACATGTTCCATTGGGAGTCACGATGGCATAGAAAACTTAGCTATTACAGTCCACCCCTTGTCAGCTCAGCATTTGCAAACAATTCTTTAGTCATATGTAATTTTCAGATATTAGTGAAATTATGCTTATACTCAACATCATATAGCTAACATACATATAAATGAAGCACACTGAATCTATTTGCATATGGTATATATGACTAAGGGAAATATTCATTAAGCACATATAAAGGAGAAATTCTGAGAATCACAAACTTTGCCTCTGTAATTATTCACATAGTTGTAACTTATATAGGTAGAGCTACCTTCCTCCATTACCCATTCTGCATTCCCTTTGCCTTTAGGCATCACCCCAGCTGGTCATGGTTCTTTACATGGTGGGATGAGCCTGACCCTCATTCCTCAGGTTCTGTGTCATTAGCAGTCTGTCAGGATTGGGCTACAGTATTTTGTCATTTATTTTAATCACAGGGCATGACAGTAGTAAGAGATGACCTAAGGACTATCTTGGATTAGGATATTTTGTACTTCCATTATGTAGCACCAATCCATTTTTTTCCTTTGTAATCACACTACTCTTCTCGACCTGCTGATCCAAAGGAATGAGGAGTCCAAAGTGACCAGGGGGCATTCTCAGCTTCCAATTCAGTGGAACCAGTGCTGTGTTTCCATGTGGGAAAGTTCTTTCCCTTAGCACTAGGACCTCCAGCCCCGAAAATCATAGGATGACTGGGACAGGTAGCAAAATTGTTTCAAGTGGATCATTAGGAGTAATAGAGAGTGGTGCTACTTCCTCATTCACCACTTGGTTCTTGGGCCCACTGATCCTGTCTATTGGAAACACAGTACCCTATATTGGAGACTGGTTGAGAGCACATACTGCCTCCTGAAGAACACCGTCCCAGCCCCACAAGGTTTAGTCATCTAGCTGGTGCTGTATTTGTGCCTTTAGTAGGCCATTCCATTATTCTACTAAGCCAGATGCATAGGATTATAAGAAACATGACACGACCTGTGGATCCCATGGGCATGGGTGCATTGCTGCACATTATTTGCTGTGAAGTGAATTCCTTGATCGGAAGCAATGCTGTGTGGGATGCCATGTCAATGGATAAGGCATTAGGTGAGTCCACAAATGGTAGTTTTGGTAGAAGCATTGTGTGCAGTGAAGACAAATCCATATCCAGAGTAGGTTTCTATTCTAGTAAGAACAAAACTCTGCCCTCCCCATTACAGAAGTGGTCCTATATAATCAATCTGCAACCAAGTGCTGGTTGATCTCCCCAAGGAATTGTCCCATATCTTGGACTCAATGCTGACTTCTGTGGCTGGTATATGGGACACTTAGCAGTGGCAGTGACCAAGTCAGTCTTGGTGAAGGAAGTCCGTGTTGCTGAGTCCATGCCTATTGGAAATGATCCATAAATGTATCTTTTCCAAGGAAAGGTGATCCAACAGAATGTGGACATTATCAAACAATACCATAAATATCACACACAAGTAAACTAATATTGCAGATTATTTTTGAAGATATACAATAGTACATTGACAAAAAAATTGCCAGAAAAATCAAACCAGATTTACGAAGGTATAGAATGAGGGAGATCCTTTGTTGATGTCAGCTAGATCTTGAACCAAAGAAGAAAATACCATAAAAAGTTTATCTATGTTTTATTTACTATACAAATGCATTTTATGATAATTATCATAACAAACTATGGATAACCTTGCAAAATTAATACTTCTACTTATACTGAACCTGTGTATAGTTCAAGAAGCAGTTATTCAAACAAAATGAGATCCTGAATGGTTTGATATCAGGAAATGTGTGTGTCAGGTTTACAGCCTTTCCCCACACTTATTTCATATGTATTCTGAGTACCTAATCTGATCAACTGGATTATATAAAATTTAATGGCACATCAGGAGTGTAGGAAGACTTATCAGTATCCCATGGAATGCAGATTACATAATATGTTTGCTGAAAGCTAGGAGAACTTGAAGTACTCATTAATTAAGATAGAAGAGACACTACAGGCCTTAGTACTATTTATACCTCAACATAAAGAAAATAAAATTTCTCACATCATAATCAATAAAGAACACATGGCGGACAATTGATTCAATTGAATCAATAGAGGACAATTGAAACTGTCAATTATTTCATTTTTCTTGGGTCCATGATCAATTCTCATAGAAATAAAAGTCAAGGAATCAAAGGACATACTACATTGGTCAAACCTAGTACAGGGAGCTCTATACAATATGTAAGCCAAAGATGTCACTTTGAGGACTAAGGTTACCTAATCCAAGTCTTGGCATTTCCCACTGCTGCATATGCTTGTGAAACCTGAGTAAGGAAGAAAAAAGAACCAAAAAGAATCGATGCCTTTGCATTCTAGTGCTGGTGACAGAGTGCCAGAAAAATGAACAAATGTCTTGGAAGCAGGCTAGCTACTTAGAATCTGAGAAATGAGGGTGGATACTTGGAACTTGTGGACACGTTCTTAGGGAGTGCCCATCTCTAGAGCAGGATGTCACATTTGGTAAAGTGGAGAAAAGTCAATGAAAAGAGGAGAAAGCACCCCCGGAGCTGGGTCGGGAGTGTCTGTAACAAGGATCGCAATCACAGAAGTGGGCAGTGTGTCAAGCGGTTGTATACATGCATTGGAACTCTCTCAAGGGCACCTAACCAGGATCAGGTAATTGCACAATTAGTGAAAAAATACACTTTTATAACTGGAATCTACTTTTACTTCTGGTATCTAAGCTCCTAAATTTCCTGTTGATTCTACATTAAAAAAAATCATTTATCTTCTGGTACTCGGAATATATCTTTTTAACATTTGTTCAGTAGCACTGCTTTAATCCTTGTCCAGACTTTCTCATTTAATAATGACAAAATCTCGGGAGAGGTAGTTTTGCAACAAGTTGACACATGACAGATGGGCAAACTGAGGCTGAAAGTGATGGAGTTACCCAAAAGGCATAGAGTTGTTAAGTGTAATTTAAAATCAACCTGCCATGACTCCAAATATTACACTTTCTACAAGAAGTAACACACTCGCTTTGAACCATGATTTTTTTCCTTTCTGTCTAAATATGGAGACCCAATTTTAAGTTCTCTGCTGTAGGTAAAATAGACTATCAGAATGACTTCAGGGAACTTTTCAAAGTATGCACATGCCTAGAGGCAGTATAAATTAGCTAACGGGGCTCTTTTGCCGCAGAACATGCACACCTGTGCATAACTGTTGACGCTCAGCCTTCCATATGTTCAAACCCATCGCTGTCTCCTGTGGGGCGTGCATTAGGACTCTGGATCATTTGATGTAAAACTCCATGAACATGTTCAGGTCATGGCACATTTGTGAGCATCCTGACAACTAGTAAAAAGGAAAAAAAAACAGGGGGAAAGACACTGCTATCCAATGTTCAAACCCTATTATCCCCAAGATGGATCATGCATGTGCATTTGTTAATAAGAAGTAACAAAGAACATTTTCCTTTTCCATACTTACACAGTCATCCTTTCCGCCTACCCGACTGGAACAAGCCCCTTTCTCGCTTTCTTACAGAATTTTGAATGCTAAGGATAGAAACCTGAACTTTGATGGTGTACTAAGATCATAATTTTGGTTGATGGCGGTTTGACCCCAAACATGTTTTGAGAAGAAACAGCTGGCTAATAGGCAATCTGTTTTGGAGCTCTCATTCTGTTCTTGGGCCGAACCTCTCCATCTATCTGAGCATGATTATCAACTCCACAGGTATGACTCAGCTGGGACAGAATGCCAAATCCTTAGTCTACAGCAAGGTTTCCTCCATCAGAAAATTGTCTTCTATGCCTAAGGCACCAGCTCTCTGGCAAGCTCCAGAGGACTTATGCAATGGGGCTAAGGCCACCCTCAGAGAAGTTTATAGTGGAAACCTATCAGTGAAACCAAAATGAGTTCCTGAATTGCATTGTGAATATGGAATCGTAAACAAGGGTTCAGAATCCTCCCAGAGGTTTTCAGAAATTCTTTCTCAGTCTGCAGACCTCATATTGAGCTTGGAGAAGAAACTCTTCTCTCTTGATTGGACAGTCTGCTCTGGTGGCTGCCAGCCCAGTCTCATACTAACAGGGATCCTTTTCTCTGCTCACTTTTCCAAGACTTTATATTCCTTTTTGTTGCTTTTCTGATTTCTCGTTTCTCTCATGATTTCCAGATGACATCATTCCCCAGTTTCTATGTTAACATTTCCATTTAATTCCCTGAAACTAGAACTTTACACATTCTGGGTCATGCTTGTAGGGTGCATTGTTAATTCTTGGTTGCAGTCCACTTTCTCCCTTGGCCAGAGGCAGTTTGGATTTTTGCAGTTAATTATAGCAGAGGGTGGAACGTTAATGCATTTTACTTTTCAACTAAGGCCACTGGCCTGGGAATCAAGAGACTTTAAAGCAGTGGTTCTCAACCTTCCTCGTGTCACAACTCCTTAATACAATTTCTTATATTGGGGGGAGAGCCCCCAACTATAAAATTATTTTGTTGCTACTTAATAACTAGTTTTGCTACTGTTATGAATTAGGAAATCCCTGTGAAAGGGTTGCTTGACCCCCAAAGGGGCTGCAACCCACAGGTTGAGATCTGTTGCTTTAGAGAGCTCTCTCTGTGCTTTCTCACCACGATGAATGGGACTTCAAAGATGATAGGAGCTACATCCTCCCCTTTGCAGTAAGGTATGAATTAGTGATGAATTTGTAGTAGATGTATAGAAGGTGCTCAATAAGCTATCATTAAATGAAATCACATTATTTTTGTTCAATCGCAATTTCAGCTACTGAAGCAAGGCATTTTCTATACCATTGTTATTACCATAATTATATAAGAATATTAGTAGGACTTCCATTAAAATTCAGGGGACAGGACAGAATCAGCTGTTGAGTAATACAGCTCCAAAATAAATGTCAAAAGAATCTCAAATGTAATGTAGTAACATTAAAGCTGGTTTATGAGCTATATGGGAGGGGGGGAATCCACCTCATTACTTCTATGTTACACCCTCTTTGGACCAAAACACAAATTACTTGGTTTGATTACTCGCCACGCTTATTGCATTTGGTGCTAAATAACTTTTGATTGTTTCAAAAAATCAAATCCACTTTCAAAGGATAGAGGTTTCTTCACACAGAAGGGATTCAAAAGATTATACCACAGACTCTGATCTGAAGGCCACAGGAAGGGGGCCAACCATCTCTTTGTTATGAATTAATAAGGAAAACACAGAGATCAGGCTACCTGGATTCTAGCCCTAGCTTTGCAAATAATTAGCTGAGTTTTAGCAAGTCACTTTGCGACGCATCTCAGCTTCTCCATCTGTATAGTGAGGCTTTGGGCAAAGCGATTCCTTCCAGCTTTTCTATTTTGATTTGAGTCCAGGAAGAAAATATGGCAAACAAATTATATATATGTGGGATCATTTAAGCTTGAGAAAGAATGTTGGTGGTTGTTTATACTCTTCTTGTTGAATAAGTTAGAACTTTCCTTGGGATCTTAGGAAGAGTACAAAGCAAAAAGAAGTTAAAGAATACTTGCCACTTTGGGCAGTACAAAACATGAATTTTAAAAGCTTGTACAATATTGTACTGATTAGCGCTCTTAATGTTTACAATTACATAGAATTTGACTTAGGTTCATTGACACAATAAAGACCATGCAGAAAAAATGTACAGATTATCGACTTGACTGATGTCACTGAAGCCCCTGTTTCTCCCTCCCGTTGTTCTTCCACCCACGGGCTCTGCAGTGTGCCAGCCCCTGCACTTCCCTCATATGAACAAGAAGTTCCTCTTCATCGGGTTGTTTTATTCTTTACCAAGAAAAAGATGGATCCAGTAGCTTTTCTAGAGGAGAAAGAGAGCACTGCTTTTTCTAGAATCTGCAATCATGTCCTATTGTTAGGTTAGCGCTCCTTGGGTAACATGTTCCTCTCTAGGTCATTCCTATACCTATGTATGTCATGGAGGATGAATGGAATGAAGTTTCTACCTGGGAGGAATACCGAAAGAGGGAGTATGGAACAACCACAACAAGTGCAGATAAAGCCATCAAAAAATAACAGTAATCCATATTTGAAAACTTGTTTCTGAAGTACAAGCTATAAAATAACATTGACTATTCCAAGGAATGAGGAAAACTGAAGAAAAATTGATGCTTTTGAATTGTATTGCTGGAGAAGAATATCCCAAGTACCATGGACTGCTCAAAGGACGAACTGATCTGTCTTGGAAGAAATCCAGCCAGAGCACCCCTTGTAAAGTGTCCAGATGTCCCGCTTTTTAACAATTTAACAACGTCCCATGGCATTTTAAAATTAAAATAAGTATACTGCAATACTATTTTTGCTTTCTATACATTTTTTATTGTTCCATATAGACCAAATTTTTAATCAAGAACCTCCCCCTCCTGCCCCCCCCATAATTGGTGTACCGCTTAAAATCTGGTCACTTTACCTTAGAGGGTACTTTTGCAAGACTTTGTCTCACATACTTTGCATATATTGTCAGGACAGACCAGTCCCTGGAGAAGGACATCATGGTTGGTAACGTGGAGGGGAAGGCCCTTACCGAGAGATGAAGTGACACAGAGTCTGCAACAATGGGGCTCCAATTACAAGGATGGTGCTGCACAATGCAGTGTTTTGCCCTGTTGTTCACTATGGGTCAGAATCAACTTTATAGCACACAGACGCCACCACTACCACCACCATCACAATTATAATAACGTGTTAACTAAATGCCTTCACATTTTTGACTTTTCAAATAACTGTATAAGAGATGGGATGAGAGTTTACCTGTCTTCTTACAGATAAAGAAAATCACAATGCAGAAACTGAAAGTCAAGGTCAAGAGCTAGAGCTGCTTAGTGATAGATTGGGGCTAAAATCTCAGTTTTTTATTTACTGTAAAATTTCAGTGTTCTCTTCATTAAAAAAAAAATTCCACTGTTGTGGAATAGATTATGACTCTCGATTATGGGGATCCTGGAGGGCAGAGCAGAAACTTCCTGGGAAGAGAAGTGTCTTTTTCCTGCAAAGCAGCTGGTGAGTTTGAAAGCACGATCTTCTGGGAAACAGCCCCTGCTTAATCCACTCTGCCCCTAACCTCTGTACACATTTCGTTTCTATCGCCGTGGATGACTTGAATTTTTTAGCCCTCGTTTCCTCTTCAGTACAGTAGAACACTAGCACTCGAGCGCATCAGTCCCCAACATAATCGGAATTCAGGGCGAAATGTCAAATAATTTTTGCATCTGAACCCGAACAAAACATTGGAATCTGACCCAACACAGGTGATTTTTGTAAACAAAATAAGTTCGCTTTTAGGTCGCTCGGAGTTATTTGTATGCACTGTTTAAGCTTTTGCGGCTGTGTTCCAAGCATTTTGCTATAATTTTCTTAGTTTGGGTAGCTTTTTGTCCTGTTATTAGATATAAAACAAACAAACACACATGGGTCTTAAGAAAACCATTGGAGACAAACAGAAAAGGAAAATGGTAAGAATCACAATTGAACTGAAAAAAAGAGCTTATTGAAAAGTACGAAAGAGCCATTCATGTGACTGAGAGAGCGTTCCCGTTTAATTTGGCGAGATCCAACATAAATACATTTTTAAAGGGATAAAGAGGCAATATAAAGTGCTGGTGTTGCTAAGGGAGTTACGAGTTTGACAAGACAGAGGCCTCCTATAATAGATGAAGTAGAACTTTTCCTGTTAGTCTTGATAAATGAGAAACAAATGGCTGGTGATGGTATCTTGAAGGCTTTTATTTGCGCTAAGACTCGAGCCTTGTCAACTGATCTTATAGCCTGGATCGAGCTGTGGTCCCGAGCATGAGTGTTTGGCTGGTAGGGGCTGGTTTCACAGGTTTGAGGAAGAAGTGGCATTTACCGTGTTGTACGGCGGAGGAGGCAAGCGGTGCTGACGGGTACTCAACCGCATTGCTGCTCGACATAACCGGATTTTGACACAAAATGTTTGAGCTCAAACAAAATAAACAAAAACAAAAACACTTCATGTTTTGGTCATCAGCATTAGTTGGCGTTGTTAGTTTGCTTTAAATCTTTTTTGTTTAAATCTTTTGCGGCTGTGTTCCAAGTACTTTGCTGTAATTTTCTCAGTTTTTGTGGCTTTTTGTCCTATTATTAGAAAAAAAAAAACATGGGTCCTAAGAAAGAGTTTTTGAAAAGAATGATCATGATAAACAACTGGTTAACTGTTATCGAAATTGTTGATGATAATTTATAAGCCAGTCTAGAAAACAGTTAAGGAAACACAAACAGCAGACCATATGAGACAGATTTTTTTTCTTATTTTAGAGAAAGCCAGCCAGGTCCAAATGAAAAAAGGCGAAAAAGGGGGAAAAGAAAAACAAAAACTCCTGAAAAGCCACTATCAGTGGATTTTCTGAAAGGGGATTCCCACCTCCAAACAGTGACTCTCTCTCCAGCTCTCCTCTCAGTCTCCATGTCCACAGATTCAGATCCTCATCTCTCTCAAGGTATGGCTCATACTGCAGTTGTAAAAGACTTTAATGTCTTGTTTAAATGTCGTGTTTCTTATTTAAATAATATTATTTAACTCTGAACTTATTTACTTTGAAATTTCTGTGCAATGTTTTGTAGAAAAAGGCAAGGTTAGGGTAATATCCTTGTGATTGAGAATGGGTTGATCAGTTTTCAGTTATGTCTTAAGGAAAATGGATTCAGAACTCGACTGCATCGCATGTTGAAGATCCTGCTAGAATGGATTAGCGTTGAGGTCCTTGGTTCTACTGTTTGGCAGAAAGGTTATAATATCAACCTGTTATGTTTGATGCATGAAAGAAAAATATCTTAATTTATTCAGGACACTCAGCACTCTGCCTGACAGATAAAAACGCACTGTGACAATTATTATCCTTCCGTGAAGATTCCATGGAAAAATATTCACTGTAGAAGTTCAGTGTATGTCCAGGAAGAACAAATATTCTGGGACATATTCTTCCCCCTCTCATATCACATGCAGACCTAAGCTTTCTACTCTAGAACAGAGGTTCTCAACCTTCCTCATGCCAGGACACTTTACTCTTGTTGGGGTGATCTCCCCATGCATAAAATTATTTTTGTTGCTACTTCATAACTGTCATTTTGCTACTGCGATGAATCGGGCAAACCCTGTGACAAGGGTGTTTGACCCCCAAAAGGGTCGCGACCCCCAGGTAGAGAACTGCTGCTCTAGAACATGCTTTGTGACTATAACATCTTAGGCATTGACTATCATGAGATGAAGATTGAATGAATCATGTTTATTTTGGGCATTTGAAGAGTGAGTCTTTGTTGTGTTTTTGAGCCTTTCAGTGATCTTTTTATCTCTCAAGTTTGGTGACATGCCTGTGTTAGGAACCTCCCTGGTTCAGTGTAGCAGCAGTTTCACTTCCCATCTTCCTTTGAGACCAGGGCTGAGACCTGTGGAAAAGGCTGCATCCTTCCAGTGACCATCTACTGAAGTGGCACTGAAAGCTACTAGGTATGTCAAGCTCATCTGATGACAGGAGCAGTAGAGTTTTCAGATTCTTGGGGGACAGTGCCAGCTTAGCTTTTGGTGTGGGAACTCTGAAGGAGGTGGCAACAGTACTTTCTTGAAAAGAGCCCCAGAATGTGAGGGAGTGTTGTTAACCGTATTCTACATTGGCTCTTGTGACTAAACCATCCAGCAAAAGGGCTGCGGTTCAGCAGTCAAAACTTGTCTGCTAGCTTCCAGGAAGCATATCAGTCTGCAGTAACTTGTTTTTCTGCCTAGACCAGGGAGAGTAGAGCCAGTCATTTCTGCCTACATTACTGACTAACTAGATTGCCATTAGAGTTTGCCATTTATTCATTCTCATTCTTCCAGCTCTGAGACGATCCCAATTTTGGTGCTAGTGTTTTTCTTTTTTTTTAAAAAAAAATCTTTGTGGTGTATTTATTTTTCTGCTGTTACTATTGTCTTTTCGAATTTGTCATTCTTTTAAAAAATAATTTAATGGGGGCTCATACAACTCTTATCACAATCAATATATACATGTATTGTATGCAAAGTATATTTTGTACATTTGTTGCCATCATCATTCTCAAAGCACTTTCTTTCCACTTAAGTTCTTGGTATTAGTTCCTCATATTTCCCCTCCCACCCCCTTCTTCCTTCCCTCATGAACCCTTGATAATTTATAAATTATTATTATTTTGTCATATCATACACTGTCTGATGTCTCCCTTCACCTACTTCCCTGTTGTCTGTTTTTCATATAAAAAATTTGTGACCGGTGGCAAAACACAATCTTGCCTAGACAGTACAACCAAACTGCTCCTTACAAGGTAACCCATTCTCAAACAGAATTGTTACCAGGGGCGTAGCAGTTAGGAAGCACAATAAAATCCTTAATGGGGGGGGGGGGTGCAGGGCTGGGCACTGTTTTCATTCTCCTATCCTGTAACCCTGTGAAGTCCCCATGAACTGAAAGCAACTTGACAACTATAACACATGGACAAAAGGGTGATGCTGGTTGCTTTGATTGGAACCTCTTTGTGTTAGTCTGGGCAGGCAAGAGAAATAAATTCATAAACACGCATGTGTATATAAGGGAGAGGTTTATATACAAGAGCAACTTTACATTAAGGAAACATCCCAACCCAGTCCAGTTCAAGGTCACAAGCCTGATATTAACCCATATGTCCCATACCAAGCCATAAGTCCTCTTCAGACTCACAAAGCACATGCAGTGATGCCAGGACAATCACAGACCAGTGGGTGCAGAGTCTTGTGTATCCAGTGGTTGTAGAAGCATCCCAGCACTGGCAGAGCCCTCTCTGTGGTTTCTCAAGCATCTCAGTACTGGCAGGAGTCTCCATGTGGTTTTCCCAGCTTCAGAGGTCTGGTTCCATCAGGGTAAACCCATGTGGTTTCTCCTCTGGGATATCTCACAGAGGGTCAGTCTGTGTCTTGTCAGTAGAGCATCTCCAAGGGACTGAGTAGTGAGTCTCTCATCTCCAAGGGGGAAATATGGCCAGATTTCTCAGAATTCTCAGGAGAAAGCCATGCCCACACAGAAGCCTCATTGGCTATCTCCAGAGTGACAGGCTAGACTCCACCCTTATACTCCCAATCCTCAAATTGACACCAGACTAGTGAGTGCTACACTCTTGATTGCTTTGTTATTAGTTAAAAGTTTCCAATTATCACTTGCAGAGGTCTAAACATAGGTATGTTCATACATAAGTACAATTATCTAATATAAGGAGGGAAGAAATTTAAGAACATACCTATAGGTCAAATACTAAGGTAGCAAGTGGACCTTGGACCCTCACCTAGGTGCTCCCTCAATGCAAGAACACTTTGTTCTATGAATCTGGTATTCCACGAAGCTCACTGGCCCAACATGATCACAGAAGTAAAATGGGTGCATAAACAAATGTGGTGAAGAAAGCTGAAGGTGCCCAGCTATCAAAGGCTATATCGTCTGGGGTCTTAAAAGTCTGAAGATACACAATAGACCATTTACCTGAGAAGAGACCACATCCACACAGAAGAAGCACAACAGCCAGCGTGGCCACAAGGTGGTGAAAGGTCTAGGCAATAGTCATCAAACTGGGAGAAAAAACACACATATCACTGTGTGCACACATCCCCAAGGTGCTCACTGAGGACATGTGGGAGCATGAACAAGAGTGGTGAAGAAAGATGACGGTGCCCAGCTATCAAAAAATATAGCATCTGAGGTCTAAAATGCTTGAGCATAAACGCGCAACCATCTAGCTCAGGATCAAGAAAACCCACCATAAAAGAAGCTCGCTTGCCTGTGGGATCATGAGGTGCTGAAATAATCAGGTATCGGGCATCAAAGAACAAAAATCAAAATCAACGGACCAATTGACTCCTGATATTGCTGAAGATGAATGGATACAGAGGCAAACAGAGTAGAAGAAAAGATGGTGCCCAGCTACCAAATGATTGAATGCCTGGAGTCTCAAAGACTTGAAGATAATCGAGTCACCATTCAGTGCAGAAACAGCAAAGCCCACATGGAAGAAGCATACCAGTATGTGTGATCAAGAGGGGCCGCAGGGAGCAGGTATCGAGCATCAAAGAACAAGAATCACATCATCACGAATGAGGGGGAGAACAGAGTGGGAACCTAAGTCCCACTGATGGGTAATTGGTCACCCCTTTACAGGGGAATCACGGGGAGGAGACAGAACAGTCAAGGTACAACAGGGCAGCAATGATGCATACAAGTTTCCTCTAGTTCCTGATGCCTATCTCCCCCCAACCATCATGGTCCCAGCTCTAGCTTACAAATCCAGATGGACTGGAAAAGGTACACTGGTAGAGAGGGGAGCTGGAGATATGGGGAAACCAAGATGGATGAGCCCCTTCGGGCCAGTGGTTAGATTGGAGCTGCTGGAAGGGTGGAGAGAAGGTGGGGTAGAGAGATGAAACCAACTGCAAAGATATACACATAAGCTCCTATCTAGAGGATGGGCATCAAAGGAGTGGGTTGGGGGAGAGGTCGGGCAGTGTAAGATATGACAGAGCAATAATAATTTATAAAGTATTGAGTATTGGTGGGGAAGGGAGAGCAGGAGAAGAGGGGAAGGGATGGAAAAGCCAATACCAGGGGCTCAGGGCAAAAGTTGGATGATTGGAGAATGATAACAGCAGTGGACATGTGAAGGTGCTTGGCACAGTATGTTTACTTATGTTTGTGAAAAACTATGTATGAGCCTCCAATAAAATGATTTAAAAAAAAGAACTTAAAAAATCCCAATTAGCTAGAGAGATAGGATTCATTTTTTCAGATGATTAGAACACGATGGATTTAAAATTACAGATTCTTGTATGCTTCTGTGACAAACTCTTGGAAGACGGTTTCGTCATAAAACCAAAATCATGAGGACCTGGCTACTGACCTTCACTCTAGAGTATTCATGAATTTAAATAAATGTCTTAAATTAAACAGCCTTTCAAATAACCCCAATCCTCTCCCAGACCTTTGGAGACTAATTAGGAATAATTGCGATTAGTTCTCTGAAATTTCTCATTTGATTTTTCTGGTCTTTAACCGTTTTTACACCAGAGCTGTTAATAAAATCTAAAATAAGAGAGAGGTCATTTCATGCTGGTGCTACAAATGCGATGCTTAAACTTTAAAGGGCTTGGTGGTTTTGGGGGACTATATTAGGTTGAATCATGAATCAAAACTCAACGAACTGCACTTTGCTTTTGTGGATCTGTTTCCTGATAATGGAGTTCTATGTTATTCCTTCCCATATTTCTTATCTATTGGCAAACTTTCAAAATAAATATTTTCCATTTAAGATCACACCTCAAAATATTTCCACCAGGGCATTATTGGCAGCTCCTCAGCTACTCTAGAAACAAAGATAATTAAGCACACAGAGAGATGGAGACCTTTGAAAATACCAGTACATTCATCTCTGAGTGACAGGATTAACTGTGTTAACTTACTTTACAGTTTGTCCCAATAACGGCCCACATTTTAGTTCACATCCATCATATAAAATTGAATGTATGTACTTGTTTTGTTAAAGTTAATTTTTGATGTCTATGAAAATGCTCAGCTATCTTTTTAAAATGTCTTTTTAAATGCCATGAAATCTCTACATCACAGTTCCCCTTTTATTCCTTTTTGCACTAAATAGTCTCATTTCTTTGAGATAATCCTCCCAAGCTCTTTTAATTTTTTCTTCTGGACATTAAATCCATGTTCTTGAAGAATATTCTTGGAATGAGTTTCAAAATTTATTAATTTTATACATAAGCTATTGAATATACACAGCCTACTTATAAAGCTCAATATGAAGACACGCACCACATTTGGCTCTTCCTTATATCTGATTTCACATGAAATCACATTTTATATCACATTTTGTATGAATATGTGCTTGGTCTCTGCTGAGCTAAAAGTATATTTTGATTATGCCACCTTTTCTTATAAACCATTTTTAGTTTTCTTGCAACTAATAATTACCTTCTGTAAAAATTTTTCTTCATTTTCAGATGCTCACAGCAAATTTCCCCAAGTCCAAAAGTTTTTCAAAGCATTTATTTCACCAGATAATCCATAAGTTCCAATTTCTTCTGAAGTCTCCCATTTTAGAGAACTTCATATCCTATCCCAAGCTGGAAGGATGCTTTTTTTGTTATCTTTTTCCTCCAGTGGCGCTACTGGGACCTTCCTGCTCTGACCTTGATGAGGCCACTCTCACCTGGGACTGACTGTCATTTGGAGTTCCTCTCTGTCAAGCTCCTGGAGGCGAGACCATAGAGACACATCCCAACTGGAAATCTACATTTCATGATGTTGACAGAAACAGATATGGGAACCCACATCAGGACACTTCTATGTGGGATAGGGGAAGGATCATGAAGGATACTGAAAGAAGTTTGATTATCCTGTTATATTTCTTATAAAATGAAAAAATCTATTTTTCGCATTTGAATAGGAAATTATTCTTGATTATTAAACATGGGCATTATTTAAAAACACAGTCACCAGAAAGACTTATGCAGTGTCCAAGGCTTTCCAGGATCAGGCATCTCAAGTGTCACATTTTTTTATTTTCTTGCGAGTATTCCTCCCATACCACTTCCTTACTACTGTTCTTCCTGTAAGTCCTTGGCAGGATTGTGAAGGCAGACAATCTGAAATCTGTAAGGTGATGGAGTGTTCTGATGAGAATTTATAGTCTTTTCTTGCAACAGGCCTTCTGTTAGCACCTCAGGGCCTGCTCTTTAGGGCTTTCCACCCATAACTGGGGGTATCTCCTTTACGTACCGTCAATTGATTATAGAATTCAACAGCATCCACAAAATATTTTCATAGTAGCACTGAGATTAGTGCTTGATTAAAGTGCTGGGCACCATTGCCAGACCAAGTTGGCACAGAAAGCTAACCATGACACCTCCTTGACCTCCCCCTCTCAGTACCTTTGCATGCCCTTTTTCATCATCTCAGAATATCTGGAAACCGATCTAGTACCTCATCTTGTTGATATGGTTGATGCCCTTCTTTATAGAAACTGTGCTGATATTCCAGGCAAAGTTGGTGTCCCCAGGTATGTATTTCCATGGAGCCCTCTACTCCTAGTCTTGGCCATGGAGTGTTTTTATACACTTGCTGATTATTTTAAAAATCAAACCCAATTCAGATTCCAACTTGTAGCCGCTCCCTAGGACAGGGAAGAACTGCCTACCTCTGTAGGTTTCTGAAAACCAAACTCATCACGTAAGTGAAAAGCTTCCTCGTTCTTCCCTGGAGCGTCTGTCTGCTGGTTTCGCATTACTGACCTTGCGGTTAGCAGCCAAAATGCCTCCAGGAAGCTGTTGAGTGCATAGGAGTTGGAGTCATGTCTTCTATGGCTGTATTATTAATTCCTCATGCCCTGGAATAGTCCCCGCTAATAGCAAATACATAATAGAAGCTGACATACATGGATAAATAAATGACAAGGCAATTATTGCAATTTGATAAAGAATAAGCATGCCAATGAGATTCAGTTTGCTGCACAGCAAACAGGAGGCCATGCTTGCAAAGGGATACTATTTAGGAGATGTTTCTTGATTCGATGCATTAATAGCTGAAATTCAACTTGATAGCTTCCAACCCACCAGCTATGGCCCTTTTGAGTTCAAGGGAAATTTGAATATGGGCATATTTCTTGCTAAACCCCAAGGGGTGCAAATTATCATAGAATTCATATGTACATCCTTTGTTTTATTAGTTTTTAAAAAATGTTCAAATGATTGTGTCTTTGACTCCATGTACATAGTTAAAACCATAATTGGACTCAGACTGTATTCACTTGTGATTTGTTTTGGTGAGCTAGAACAAAGACTTTGTAATAAAGTCATCTTCCAGATAGCCATACAAGAAATCCTGCTTTTCTCCTATTTACTTTCAATTTCCTGTGGTTTTATCAGGGTTGGTTGTCTGCACTCACTTCACAAATTACATCGGGGGAGAGGGTTTTTAAGAGATGGGAAGAGCAGTTGATTTCAAGGAAGAAGAGGTAAACACATTAAGTGCATACACACACGCAAGCATGATGGAATTCGTTCTCAAAGAATCCTTCTACGGGCCTTGGTTAAAGACCATCATACAGGATGCAAGAAAATTATTTGGGTTAAAGTATTTTTTGATCAATTGAATATAGTCAAATCAGTTTAGCCTCTCAGGGATACATTTTAAGACTCTTTTAATTGAAAGTAATTAAATAACCTCATTTCAGAACTTTGGAGTGTGTCCTCAGGGACTTCCAAAGCTTAGCTTTGGCATTGGTGGTATCGTGGTGAACATAGCTGCCTTCCAAAGCTTAACTTTCTGGAAGGATCCTTTCCCTAAGGATTCTAAATAGCCAAGGTTTTATTGTACTTCCTGAGCTAAATTTCCTGCTGATAATAAAAAAATAGAGAATTTCCTGTTTGACTTCCCTTGTTTGTGTGTTTCCATAGAACCCATGGTAGCTGTAGAGTTTAAAAATGTCAAAGAAAAATTCAAACTATGCACAAATCACGTTCCCAATATTGAGGACTCAACTTTGAAAAGGTGTGTGTGTGTGATTGTGCATCTTGGCTTGCACTGTGCAGCAGTAGCGTTAGTTCAATATTGCAGATTATTTGAAGGATAAGTTACGTCAAGAGCATCTGAGGACAGGCAGTGCTATAAAGGATATACCAACTTTTATGATTGAAAATACAAATTGAGAGGATCTGAGATTTCAAGTTCAAGTGCTACTCCTCTTTACTTCTTTGGGCAGATGTTGATGGACGCATCCTGGGAAACTGGATCCTCATGTCCTTGGTCAAGGTGATAATGTTTAGCCTACCTTGTTGCCAGGTTTCTGTAAATGAAAGGAAGATGTTAAATATATCATCTAAAAACTCATTTAAAAGTCAACCATTATAGTTTAGTATGCTCACAGTAAAAATGTTAGAGTTCTAATGGCCTGGACCATTATGCAATTATACTGGTTTTCAGCATGCTTTCTTATCTATACCAATAATTAGGCAGTGCAATATGGTGTAATAACATTGAACGGTATAGTACCCATACAAAGTTTTGCAATTCCTACTATTTCAGGTCCCAGGGACTCAGGCAAATATCTTTCAACCTTTTCAGGCCTATTTCAATTTCCAATGTCAGTTCTGAAATTTGGGGATAATATTAACATGTCCTAATCCACCCAGTTGGGGTGGCATAGCCATCCTGGGAATGTATGATGATAGAAATCAGATACCACATCCTGCCTTCCAAAAGGAGATAATGAAGACTATATCATAGTTCCTTCATATCTTTATTTTTCCTTATTGCATAGTAATCATGCCAAAGAAATCTAATTATCATCAACAAGATATTCTTTCCTGAGATAAGTTGCCAAAGCATCTAAATACCACAAATATTTACCATGCACACAAAATGGTAACATCTCTTATGTGTCACACTTACCAGATTTTTGATGCAGTTGGGTTGCTCTACATTTCCAAGCCGGGCACTCGATCGTGGGATTCCTCTGAAGTTTTGTGATTGAGTCTGCCAAGCTGAATGTTCTTAATTTGCTCCTTTTTGATTTGGGAAAGTGGGATGTGTATGTGCAGATACATTGAGTGAAAAAGCCTTGCTAGAAATTACTCGCATTCTATTTCATTTTTTAGTTTTTCTTTCTCCAACTGGCATTGTATGGCAGGAAGCTAATATTTTTCAGGGATGCTAAGAAATCAATGTTGTCACAAGAAAGGGGTAAACAATTTAATGTTTCTCAAACAAGGGAGGGGAAGAGCTTTCGCGGTGCAGAAGAAAGCAGATGGTCTCCACCAGGTAGTTAGAAACGAGTGGGAAGGAGCGAGTCTGGTTCTCACTTATTTCTCATCATCTGCACAGGGAACAAACACTGCAGTGACACAAACATCCTATTATTCTTAGCCAACAGCTTACAATAAAATGCTCACCAGAATTTGGGGGAAATATCAGCAACGCGAAATGATAAAACTTTTCTCTTCCTGAATCTCATGGCCTTGTTAGGACAGGCTAAACAGAGAATAAAAACTGTAGCCAAAATTCTTCTCAAAAGTAGCCCAGATTTATGTGGCCAAAGAAAAAAACAACAACACAGTTAAGATTCTTGCAAGCTAAAAGGGACAAGACATCTTTGGTATAAGATACAGGCCAAACTGAAACAGATGAAACCAAATTGATTCGATTACGATGTGTTTTACAAAAACATTGATAAAATCCTTAGTATTTTCCTCTCCCTCCCCTTTCTTCTCAATTATTTTATGTGATGTAAGCCTGACACACACATATGAAGTTTCTTGACTGTGAATAAGTACTAAGTGACTTCTTTTAGTGGAAATTTTGTGGAAATTCTTCTTCTCAAGGTCTCAAAGTGACTATTAACACTTTCCGCACCCACCAAAATTTCTCCAACAGTGATCCACGATGGCTTAGATTTAAACTAGTGCACAAACATTATTTTTATGTGAAACTTTATTTTTTCCTTCATTCATAATCCTGCTCAAAGCAATAAGACCCTTCTGCAGAAGATAGGTATTAGGACTTGGGCTTTAATATGGCCAGGTAAACAATAGTACCCAGAGGTGTTTATAACCTGTGGAACAGCACTGCTTTTCCCTTGGGAAAATACCTCTGATCATACTGTGAGTCCCTTAACGCCAACACCCACTGTGTCAATCATGATGATGCCCTCATTCAGAACAATCTGGGAATTATAAGGGGATGCACATAGGGATTCTTTCTCCCTTGTAAAAGCTTTAAAAAGTATCTATTGTTTTCTACTTCCTTGCTCATTCCCACCAACAATGTAATTATGGTCAAATTTAGCTGATCTTTCTATTAACTGAACAAAGAAGGCTTGGAAGACAGCAATAGAAGAATTGTTTTCAGGAATGGAAATGTAGAGTTGGTTCAGGACTTAAAGATTTCACGATGGAATGTTAAGATAATGTGTATTTAATATCAAACCACAAAGCATTAAAGTCTTTTAGACCAGAGTTTTGTAAACCACAACCCACAGAGTAGGTCTGACCTACTGATTTGGTTAAAAAAAAAAAAAAGAAAAGGCAAACATTTTACTGGTGCATAGCTATGCTTGTTGTTTATGCATTGACAATGGCAGGTTTCTTGTAACCAAGGCAGTGTTTGCTACAGTGAACAGGGGGCCTGCAAAGTATAGCTTGTTTATCAGTGGGTCCGTTACAGCAGAATGGCTGCTCCTTGTTTTAGACAACACTGTTTTTGTTTGTTTGTTTTAATCATTTTATTGGGGATTCATCCAAGTCTTATCACAATCCATCCATACATGCATTATGTCAAGCACATTTATACCTTTGTTGTCATCATAATTTCCAAAACATTTTCTTTTAACTTGAGCTCTTGGTATCAGCTCCTCATTTCTACCCCCTCTCTCACCCTCACTCCCTCATGAACCCTTGAAAATTGATGTTATTTTGTTCATGTCTTACACTGACCAAAGTTTCTGTTGTCCATCCCCCATGAAGGGGGTTATATGTAGATCATTGTGATCGGTTCCTCCATTTTCCGCCAACCTTCCTCTGATCCTTTTGGCATTGCTACTCTAAATATTGGTCCTGGAGAGTTTATCTGCCCTGCATTCCCCGTGTTTCCAGCTCTTATCTGTATCCATGTACATGCTGTGGTCAGGTCGGCTTTGTAAGATAGAATTGGGGTCAAGATAGTGGTGGAGGGGAAGCATTAAAGAACTAGAGGAAAGTTGTATGTTTCAACAGTGCTACACTACCTCCTGACTTGAGAAGACTTTTTTTTAAAACTAGAAAGGTCCTGGGGTCACACACAGAATTTCTGTTCTACCATACTAACTAGAATTCACCCAGTGGGTCTGGAGAAGAAAAGCAGCTCGGTTCTCAACAACTTTACAAAGACCATCTTAGAGCATTCAGTGGTACTTGGGCACATGGGGTGTTGTCCAGAAGGTGAAATGTCTCAATAATAATGGATTTCTTTTATTGACCTGCCTTGTGCCCCAAACCCTTTCTGTTCCATTGAATCTGATGCCTAGAGACCCTATCTTTATGGCAGCAGCCTCCCATGTCATTTGCCTCTAGAGCAGCTCATCATTTTGAGCCCCTAGACTTTTCTCTGCAGCAGGGTGCTTTAACCACGGGCTCAAGACTAGTTCATTGAGGAATTTTTTTTCTCCCTCTTAAATTCTTCTGTGGTCTCCAGAATTGTGCCAAGCACTTCTTCTACTTTATATCATCTGATTCTTTCATCTGAGGAGCCTCAGTGGCTCAAAGATGAACTGCTTGGCTGCTAATGGAAAGGCTGGCAAGAATTCATTCAGAGGCATTATGGGAGAAAGACAGGTGATCAGTTCCCATAAGGACTTCAGTTTAGGAGATCCATTGTAACTGTTCTTTTCTGTCACCTTGGGTCACTATGAAGGGGAATTGCCTTGATGGCACCTAGTGCTGTGATTCAAAACCATGAAGCATCATACTCCCATGAAGACTGGCCCTCTCTTGGAAACCCCTAGGGCTTGTCCTGCTCCATCCTATGGAATCACTAAGAGTTGAAATTCACTAAATGGCCATGGGTTTTCTTGGTTTGTTTTCATAAACCCCACACCAAACACCCTGCTATAGAGTTGATTCTGATGCACTGAGACCTTAAAGGACAGAGAGAAAGATACCTTTGGATTTCCGAGGCTGGACATCATCACAGTATCAGTTTGAATAAGTTTGAATAATAGTTGAATTGATTGGAGTCCTTGACTGCAGATAGATATGACGCTATCATAGATAGTACTTTACTTTCAAGATAGATTTTGAAAAGTTCTTCTTGACAACAGATGCAGAGACATTTCTCTTGATGGTATAATGTCTGATATAGTAAATCATAGGGTTTTCTGATTTAAAATGGTCAATACCTCATTTTATCCTGTGGAGCAACTCATGGATTTGAAATCCTGGCACCACAGCTAATTTAGTGACTAATATGTACGGCACAGAATGAATCAGCTTGCACTACAGAGGAAGTAGCCACTGAAAACCCTACGAATAGCTTTGAAACATTGTCTGAGACAGAGGGTCTCATGGACACCACTGTCAGATATGCTGGAGGATGAGCCCCTCAGTCTGAAGGCACTGCAAATGTGAGAGAGGAAGAGCTGCTTTCTGCAGGTGTGGTTGGCCATGGTGATGTGAGTGGAGGCATGGAGATTTTCATTTGCTGATGGGGCCTGTCATTCATGGTAAGAAGATGCAAATGGAAAAATCCACCAATAATCGCAAATTGGAGTGTTCAAATTATGAATGTAGAAATTGGTTTTTTCCTTTTTTTGAAGCTAGAAATTTTAAAGTAGTAAAAAATGGAGTCCATAAAGATTGACATCCTTAAGTGCTAATGAGCTAAAGTGGATTGGTATTGACTATTTTAAATAAGAAAAACCCTATGGTTTACTATACCAGGCATTATACCATCAAGAGAAATGTCTTTGCATTCATTGTCAGGAAGGACATTTCAAAGTCTACCTTGAAAGTAAAGTACTGTCTATGATAGGGTCATATCTATCTGCAGTCAAGGAAATCCAATCAATTTAACTATTATTCAAACTTATGCACTAACCATAAAAGCTAGTGATGAAGAAATGGAAGAATTCTACCAAATCTTTAGCTTGAAATTGTTCAGACCCATCAGTTGGAGTGCAATCAAAGATGCTGTGATAATTATTGGCAATTGGAATTCAAAAGTTGGAAGCAAAGAAGGAGGAATAATAGTTGGAAAATATGGTTTTGGTAAAGAAATGAAGCTCAAGATCATATGTATCTTTTGTCAACAGCACTTATAGTGACTATACACATGGACTTCTCCAGATGGAAGCCACAGGAATCAAATTGATTACAACCACAGAAAGAGACAGTAGAGAAGCTTATTATCAGCCACTAAAACAAGTCCAAGGACTGGTTGTGCAACACACCATCAATTGCTCATTTGCAAGTTCAAGTTAAAGGTAAAGAAAATAAAAACAGGTCCACAACAGCCAAAATATAACCTATAGTATATCCCACCTGTATTTCTGGAATCTCAAGAATAGGTTTGCTGCATCAAGCACTAATAACAGAAGATATGATAATTTGAGAAGACATCAAGAACATCATACAAGAAGAAAACAAAAGGAAAATAAAAAGACAAAGGAAAGAGAAGATCAAAGTGAATGTCACACTTTGAATGAAAGTTGCTCTTCATCATAGAGTTGCTATGAGAGGAAAATAGAAGAAACGATGAAGTGAAAGAGTTTAATAAAAAGATAGAGTAAAATATTATAATGAAATGGACAAAGTTCTAGGGTTATAAAACCAAAAGGGAAAAATATACACAACATATCTGAAACTGAAGAACAAAAAGAAAAAATCAAGGCCACACTGAAGAAGCACACCAGCCTGTGTAATCCAAGGATTATAAATAATAAAATCCAAACTCAAATGAGACATAGTGTCAGGGATCCAATTGTGAATACCCAGTTTGTAGAAGGCTATGGGTGATAATGAGAGCCCCCAGTCCATACACAGGGTCTGTACATTCCCAGGGTTGCCACGGGTGATTCCCCTCTGGTCAGAGACCAGGCATGTGAATAGTTTTGCTATCTTGCAGAGTGTACTGTTTGATTTTTTTCCTGTATTTTTTCTTTGCTTTCGTGTATGTGAAATCCAGGATGGCTAATGCTATGAAGAAAGCGACTTCATTGATGATTTCTTGGTGGATACAGCAGGGAAATCTGGGGGACATGGAGAGCTGATTACAATGAGTACATGAAAGAAGTAAATATTCTCAGATGAAATGTGACGTGTATGCTACTAAAGCTGTTAATCAGGCCTAGAGCTACAATATTGAACTATCCTAAGAACCCAAAATTGAATGATGCAAGATATATCAACAGAAGATAGGAAGCATACACGGTCACTGCACCAAAAAAAAAAAAACTGGTCGATATTCAAACTTTCCCAAGTTAGTATATGAACAAGAGCCAGTAGTCTCGAAGGAAAAAGTTTTAGCTGCACAGGAAGCCTAAACAAAAACAAGGCTTCAGATATTGGTCTAAAACCAATTGAAATCTATCAATTGACTGATGAAGCACTGGAAGCACTTACTCCTCAATGACAGGAACTTTGGAAGACAGATACTTGGCCAACAACCTGAAAGAGATTCATATTTGTGCACTTTCCAAAGAAAAGCAACCCAACAAAATGCTAAAATTATGGAACATTGTCATTAATATCACATGCAAGTAAATTTTTCCTGATGATCATCCAACTACGGTTTTAGGAATACATTGACAGGAAGCTGGCAGAAGTTCAGTCTGAATTCGGAAGAAGATGTGGAACAAGGGATATCATTGTTAATGTCAGGTGAATCTTGGCTCAAAGCAGAGAATACCAGAAAAATGTTTACTATGGTTACGACTCTGTAGGTCATAACAAACTGAAACTAATCTTGAGAAGAACGAGAATTCAAGAACACTTCACTGTACTCATGTGAGACTTGTGGATGGATCAAGAAGCTGTTGTAAAAAAAAAGAGGAAGAGAAAACTGCATGGTTTAGATCAGGAAAAGTGTGTGAGGGTTGTATTCTCACTGTACTTATTCTATCTGTACACTGAATGAATCATCGGAGAAGTTGTATTTTATATAGGGAATGGCACATCAGAATTGGAGGGCAACTTATTAACA
This sequence comes from Nesogale talazaci, assembly GCA_004026705.1. NCBI lineage: Eukaryota > Metazoa > Chordata > Mammalia > Afrosoricida > Tenrecidae > Nesogale > Nesogale talazaci. Next base: position 167,026 of record PVJH01002145.1, read on the forward strand.
AACTGTGATATGTGGATGATCCATGCTTACTTCCTGAAAGTGAGGAGCACTTGAAGAGCTCAAGGTTGACTATCAAGGATTGCAGCCTTCAATATGGATTACAACTCAATGTAAATAAGACCAGAATCCTCACAACTGAGCCAATACATAACCTCAAGATAAAGAGGAAAAAAATAAAGGTTGTGAAAGATTTTTCTTTTTCTTGGATCCACCATGAATACACATGGAAGCAGCAATCAAGAGATGAAAAAAACAGGTTGTATTAGGTAAATCTGGGGCACAAAATTTAAATATTGAAAAGGAGGTGTGCTAGTTTGAGGACCAAGGTGCACCCGATCTAAGCCATGGCATTTTCCATTGCTGTATATTCATGTGAAAGTTGTACAGTACACAAGGTAGACAAATGAAGAGTTGATACATTTCCATTGTTCTAGCGAAGAAAATTGAAAGTATCGTGGGCTGCTAAAAGGACAGACATATCTTGGAAGAGATAAGGGCTAAGTACTCCTGAGGGGGAAGGATGGCCAGAGATCATCTTACACAATTTGGGTATATTGTCTGGAGAGACCACGCCTATCGTGACATCAAGCTTCTTAAAGTACAGGGACAGCAAAAGACCGGAAGTCCTCCATGAGACAGATCAGTAAAGTTGCAGGAACAATGGCCTCCAAATATGAACAATTGCGAAGATGACTCAAACAAGGTAGCATTTTGTTCTTTAGTGCATAGTCACTATGGGTCAGAACAGACTCCATGGCATCTACCCACAACACCATACTGGTTGTATGTTTTCTCACAACACCTGACTTAGTTGTGAGAATGTTGAGGCTTGAGAATGTAATGAACTCTCTTATGGATATGCATTCAATAAGTAAAGGATTAGAGACTATGTCTCTGACTACATAACCTATCATAAATCTAACTCTCAGTTTATATACATACTTCTAAACATATCATCCTCAGAAACTTGTTTTGAGAATTAAATAAAATAATGTATTCAAGGTATCCCAAAATATATGACATGCTAGATGCTAAAACATTTTTTGTTTGCCTTCCTATACATAAATGTCAGCATCTTTGTTGACTTAAAATTGACTTAGATAAATCAATGTATATGTGGCTTTGGGATAAGAAGACTTATGTTTTTTAGAGATAGTCTACCATCAATCCTTCGTGTGTGCTTTGTAACACTAGAAGGTTAACACTGAGATGTCCACATACTCCTGTCTGGACTTAGGTGTGACGAAGTCTCTGCTTTGTGAGATGGATGGAAGAGTATGGTTAAAGGCCCAAGTTATAGCTGAGGAAGTGATTTTATTTTATTTTTCTTCTAAAAGCTCATTAACTCCTTAGGGACCTACTCCCTGACTTATTCTCATTAGCCCCATGCTCCAACCAGGTAAGCTAATTGGCTTATTAGGATTCATAAACCCAAATTCAAAAGCTCTAGGCTAGGGGAAAGAAGCTCTCTAGATTCACACATGCTCTATTTAACTTCCTTGATTAAATGACTCCTTCCTTCTGTGACTAGGCTTCTTAATTATATATTTTTTCTAGTACTGAATTATTCTGTTCTATTTTAGGATGACATTGAATTTTGGAGAAGACAGAATACAAAACACAATAGAGAAACTGGAATTATGTACCAATTTCATCTTACATTTCCACTCTTTATCAAGAAGGTGGAAAGTGAATGCTTTAGCATCTGCAGGAGCAAGGAAAGAGCATGTTGGGTTCTTAATCATTACCCTGGGTACAAAGATGGGTTGTTCTTACATCCACTTACCTGACCCTTTCTGGTAGAGTCAATCTGGGCTCATAGCCACCTGAGAAGACAGAGTTCATCTAGAGAGTCCAAGATTGTAATCTTTAAGGAAGCAGATGACTCTATCTTTCTCTGCAGAGTGGCTTGTGGATTTGAACCACTGATCTTTCAGTTAGCAACCAAGCATTGACGGCTTATTGGCAGCAATGACATTTTCCCCCTAATCGCTCTTAGTCTGGAGTATGGAACTCTGCTAAATCCTGCCTGCTATTGGTAACACTACAGATATTTGGAATGCCATTGGCACAGCTCTCAGCCTCATAGCAACACACAAGCCATCACAGGACAACAAAGTGACAAGTAGATGATGGTGACCTGCCGTGGGACAGAGTAGCAAGTCCATAGACTATAATAGAACCCTGCATTAGCACTTCCAAGACTGTAAACCTTGGTACAAACTGTCAGTCTCATCTTTCTACTGCGAAGTGGCTGGTGGGCTTGAAACACTGTTCTTTCACTTATCAAGCCAATGCTTAATGCACTGTACCAATAGAGATCCTCTTTTTTTAAAAAAAAACATGTTATTGGAGGCTCATACAACGCATCACAATCCATATACATCAATTCAATCAGGCATGTTTGTACATATGTTGCCCCCATTCTTTTCTAGACATTTGCTCTCTATTGCACCCTTGGTATCAGCTCTCCACACCTCCCAATAACCCTCTGATAAATTGTAAATGTTATTTTCATCTCTCACACCGACCATTGTCTCCCTTCTCCCATGTTTTCTGTTGTTCTTCTCACTGTAGAGGGGTGAATGGTTATGTGTCAATCATTGCAATCATTTACCCCTTTCTCCCTTTCTGTCCCCCTCTCCCCCCTATCCTTCTTGTATCACTATTCCCACTCCTGTTTCTGCATTCTGTGTGTCATGAGCTCCCATCCCTTTCTATACGTATGTATATGTGCCAGTGTAGTTTAAATTGAGAAGCAGCACTGGAATCATGGTAGTGGGGGGTGAAGGAACCTCAAGGAATCAGAGGAATGTAGTGCATTTCATCGATGCTTTACTTCACCCTGGTGATTAAACCCTTCCCTGTGGCCCCTCTGAGGGGAGATTATTCAACTGTCTGTAGAAGGGCATTGGATCTCTCCTCTATTCCCCTCAATCTCAACAATATATTTTTGGTTATTATGTGTCTGTTGATGCCTTTTACCCAGTCCCTATGGGTCCTCATGATCACACCAGTGGTGTGCTTCTTCCATGTGGACTTGTTTCACTGCTGAATGGTGGTTTGTGTAACTTCAAGCCTTTAAGACCCCCAGATGCTAGATCTTTTAATATCTGGGCACCTTCTTCACCACATTTCCTTATGTTCCTGTTTTGTCTTCAGCGATTGTCTCAGGAGGGTGAACACAGAGATCCTCTTTATATCTCTTAACGACAAAACAAAATGAAAAAACCAGAATCGCTTCCATTGAATTGATTAGCATTCATGGTAACACTGCAGGACATAACCCTACAGCCTCTGTGGGTTTCCTATACTGTACTTCTTTCCAGTATAGGAAACGACATCTTTCTCCTGTGAATCTGCTGCTGCCTTTAAAATGCTTACCTTGTGGTTCTCAGCCCTACGTAAAATTACTATGCCACCAGGGTTCCTCTAACCTTGCTGAGGCTTGGCAAATACACAAGAGTTATGCCACAACTTTACACTCCAGTGTTGATGGCCGGCATCACTAATAATGATGCTTGTTCCCCCAAAGCCTGAATTCCTTCTTAATACAAACTTCATCCAGCCAATATCAATCAATTAAAGTTGATACTCAATATGAAACCTCTTTTCTATCCCCTAAAGGTTTTTTTCTCTTTATATATTGCTTGCCATATGTAAGCTCAGGAAAATTGTCATCTATGTGTCATAATGTGAAAATGAAACTGATGTTTGTGAAATATAACCTTAAAACATGAAAGTAAAATGTTACTGTAATAGAAGCAATATAAAAATTTTAAATAATTTAAATAGTTAATGATCTTTCAGAAAGCACATCTTTAAAGACCTAAATATTAAGTTTCTCTCTTTTTGGTCCACAGGGTAACTGAGATGTAGGAAATAAAAATAGCAAGGCTGTGACTTCATTCTCTGTGAGCCCGGGTGTTGCAGTGAATCAAGAATTAAGCTGATATCTCTAAGGTCCTGGTTCAAGCTTACTATTCACACCCATGAGAGAAAGAGGAGGCTGTCCCCTCCCATAAAGCTTTATAGGTCCCAAAGCTCTAGAGAGTAGTACTACTCTGCTCTTGATGGAGCTGTGATTGATTCAATAGCAGTGTGTACCTTCATCCTGAAGATCACAGAAACTCTTGCCTATGTGTGACTTATCAAAGCTTTGTTTTGTGTAAAGAAAATGATTACCATATGCCTCCACTACTTGGCAGCCAGAACATTTGTATACAGGTTGGGTGAATGCTTCCCATAGGATGCATTCTCTTGATTTCAACTCATGAACAGAAATGCATGGATTGTAGAAAAGAATTTGTCTTCACAGCACACAGCACACACACGCACATGTTTCATCTTCCTGGGATGTAAAATGGCATGGGTCCATTTACTAAATATACACCCTTTATTAAAATATTGATTTGTAGCATATGTCAGTGTGACATGTGATGAATGTCTTCTAATCAGTGCTAATGAGCGATCTTAAGTTGGTGTGGTATTATAGACAATGTGAGGTGAAGTATAAAAGAGGGACTGTCTATAAAAAGATGTGAAATGTATTTTTATGTCTGTCTTAGAAAACCTCAGTGGTTCAAATATGCTATTTTGCCTTCCTGTATTTCTAATTCCCCAGAGTAATGCCCTGTTCCAAAGCCAAGCAATTTTGTAAATTAAAAACATATTTTATTAATAGCTCAAATGCAGGAAGAACACAACAGCCCTTCCTGGTGATGTAATTGAACCTGATGACTTGAATTAAGAATATGCTAACATCTGGTAGTACCGAAAACATGCATATTAAAAATGAAATAGACTAATCTCCAAAGTAATGGGCCCTCATACACACTTCACAATCTTAGAAAAAGAGAAATATACTTCCTCAGTAGAAAGAAATATTATTTAAAAAAACCTTAGAGGATATTTGGTTTTCAGGTTATGTTCAAATTTAATAGACATGGCAGTCTTGGGGGTGGGATGGGGGACTTCTGGAAGTTCTTCAGGGTCAAATTTTAGGGCCAGACAATCCACTTCCCCCACAGCACATTGGTATGTTTCTACCAGGACAGAACCAATGTGTGTTTTTCAGCAGGATGGAATTGGGGAGAAAGTACAATAGAGAAGTAGTTGCATAAAAAGTTAAAATCTAAGTAAAAACCTTATGTAAATATTTGAATGCTGCTTTGTTATTCGACATTGCCAGGCACTGAAAAGCATTAAATTATACCTTGGCAATTTGAAATGTTTACCTTCTAATGAAGATACAAAAAAGAAATGAAAAAAAAAACAATATACAAAATTTCTTTCATTTCGATTTTCAAAAAAGGCCTAGGCAGGGGTTTTCATTTGATAAATGCACAAGACAACCTAATAGCAGCTTGCTTTGTTCTAAAATTAGGAGAGGAAAAAGGTGGAGATGAGCAGGTTGGAGAGATCTCCGAAAAAGGACAGTTTGTTTTGGGGATTGACAATTGCAAAAAAAAATTTTTGCCACAGTGTGGAAAATTACTAGAAAGGTGATAGAAGTTATTCCTGAAGTGCCTTCCAGTGCCATTGTGTTCGTGTTTTTGTTTTGATTCGCTGTTCATCGCCAAGTGTCCTGAAAGGACAGAAGTTTTCTATTTTGAGTCCCTCAGGAACACATCTATCTCAGTAATGTTCTTGCCTGACAGTCGCATCTGAGCTCCCCTTCTTTACTCTTACCGCTTGAAAAGCTGCCAGCTCACCAGCGACAGGAATGAGAGACCGTTGCCATCCCGCCTCCAGCTAGCAGGGCACCACTGGATTTTAAATGGTATGTAAAGATGGACTATCTCTCTGGGTTTGTAGCCAGAGATAGACAGGCAGAACGACAAAGAGAGTGAGAACAAGCCAGAAAAATGGGCAAAAGAGGATCAATTAGTAAAGAATGCATGCGCTCCTTCTCTCATCCTTTTTTTTTTTCTTTAAGCTTTGGTATCATCTCAAAATAAAACGTTATAGAACATAAGCTCTGGTACCCACAGCAATGAGCTACATCAATCGATAGCCAATAATCAGCACCCAATGAGAATATAGCTACGTTAATTTCAGTTCCAGAATTTATTTTCTGTAACTTCAGATTTTGACACGATGTCAGCATTCAGAAAAAAAAAGTAAGACAAAGGACTCTCATGTGCTTCTCACTAATTATTTCTATTTTACTCATTTTGCTCCATCATTCTCTTTCTCTGTATAATCACATGCATAGACATTCTGATTTTCTTCCCCAGGAACATGGGAAGGCTAAAGTAGAGACATTGGGCCTCCCGTTTCCAACGAATACCAGGGCTTTCCTGTTTTCCAGACCTGGGACTCCTTTCTCCAGAAGAATGCTGGCTCCCGGGAGCCTGATAAGCGTCATTTGTACAAGAGGAACAGTTTCAGAATTGTTAGTCCCATCACTGCACACCTGGCATTGTGAAATCAGAATTTTGGTTTGTTTACCGTTTCTGGAGGTGTCATTTGAATGCAGTTGGATGTAGCCCCCAAACCCAAAGCACAAGATTGATTGTCGTTTAAAAAAAAAAAAAAGTCTTGTCTATTTTTCCCGCATCCATCACGAAACATCTCACCACTGTGAGACTCTGTAGGGCAGGGAAGAATTACCTCTGTGGCTTTCTAAGAGTTTTGGAAGCAGAAAGCCTCATTGTCCAGCAACAGATGCTGGTATCCAACTGCTGATCTGGCAGCCCGGTATGCCACCAGGTTCCACAGGGTCAGTTTGAAACTCCCAGCCCCTCTGTGAGAGAAAGATGAGGCTTTCTGCCGTTGCAAAGGGTGACGGTCTCAGATCCCCACATGGGCGGTTCTTCCCAGTCCTACAGGGCTGCTGTGAGTCAGGTTTGCGTCAGTGGTTCAAGCCCACCAGCAGGTTGTCGGAAGAAAATGAAACTGTCTGCTAGCAGACAGACTGATGTCTCAGAACCCCTAGGGAGCAGTTCTTCTCTGTTCTCTCGGGCAGCTCTGAGCCCTCTTGATGACTCTGTCTTATTAGGTCAGGCCCAGCTGCAATCGAGTCATCATCAGTGAATTGGCTGTGGCTTGATTTAATAAGTAGAATGCATGCAACAGTAAATCTACAGGTAGAAAATAGCAGAACAGAAAATGGACAAACCGTAGCAGGCAAGTCAGCAAAGCCAAAAATAAATCTTTGACACCCAAATCAAAATTTAAAAACCCTAATAACGATTCTTAATTATGATTGAGAATCAAAGAGGGGGCAGGGCTAACCCTTCAAAAATACTAAGTAGCAAATTGAAAATAAGTTAACAATCAAACAGAAACTACAATAGCCCCCCCCTCCAATTTATAGTGCTTTCCAATGTTCCTGGTGCAAATATTCATACCACTGTCAGTAGTGTCAGGTACCAAAATGAAGACGGAGTTGGGACAGAAGTACTACCAAGAGGACTCCTGAGCTGTGCCAGCCGGTTTCAGGCTTTCCCGATCCTATATGATCTCACTTATATGGCCGTCTAGCAGGGGTTCTCGAACTATAGCCCACGGGCCACATGTGGCCTGCCAAGGACACTAATCCAGCCCCCCGGGTGTGTGTGCTCTTGTTGCTGTCCTGCTTAGCAGCCGACTCATCCTGGGCCCACAGTGAGTTTGTTCATAGTTTTTTTTTTAAACTATAGTTCAGCCCTCCAACAGTCCGAAGGACAGTGAACTGGCCCCTGCTTAAAAAGTTTGAGGACACCTGTTAGCTTGTGGAAACTCTGGTGACACCCACCAGAAAATAGACAGATAGAGGGTGAACCTCAATGATAAACTCAGTTTACTATTCAGATATGTCTGAGGGACCAGCTAAGCCCCAAAGTACTGCAAAAGTGAGAGAAAAAATAAATGTGTGTCTAGGGATGCTAATTTGTGGTAGTTGGTTACTTGGTAATAAGTGGTTATTAAATGAAAATACACTTAATTTTTATTTTGTAGATCTCTCTGAATTTTAAAGATTTCTCTTGGAGTTCGCTGCTGATAATAATGATACTTCTCTAGAAAGCTTCTCTTTATTCCATTAGTAGCTTCCTTGCTAAAAGAGTTTTGCATCTTTCTCATATGGTTGATTTTCTTTCCATCCTTGTTATTTTGGGGTTCTTATGGTATCTGAGCATTTGATACTTCCTGACCACCGTTAGTAGGGACCGCAGTGGAGTGGAGTAGCTTCAATACTCTGCCTTAGGAATTGGGCCTTACACTGCTGCATGAGAAAGGCAGCAAAAGTATCTTTCAGATGTAGAGTGCCTTCTTCTTTCTAGTGGTTGTAATTTGTTGTTAGGTGCCAACCAGTCGACTCTGACCCATAGCGACCCTTTGCACAACACAAAGAAACACTGCCCGGTCCTCCCAATTAGTCCAATGCCTGGACCCATCAGGGAAGCCACTGTGTTCATCCCTCAGTTGAAGGCACTTCCTCTTTTTTGCCCCCCTTCCAGCCAACCAAACATGATGTCTTTCTCTCCTGACAGACTGTCTGAAGATTATAAGACGAAGTCTCACCATCCTGGCCTCTTAGGAGCACTCCGGCCTTTACTCCTTCCAATACAGATGCTTGTCCTTTTAGCAGTCCCTGGTACTCTCATTATTCTTCTCCAGCACCACAATTCAAATGCGTCTGCTCTTCTACAATGTTGTTAGTTAGCAGGATCTCATCCCAGGAAGCTTCTAGGTGATGTGTTCCTATCAAGACCCCCACTGCAAAGAAGGGAACTCAGTCTGTTGGAGTCAGCTACCTCTTCCTGATTGTCTGTCTTCTCTCACTGTCAAGGTCAATTGCAGCCTGAGGCTAACTCCTCTGCCTACCTCCGGTCAGCACCCATTGTAGCTTCTCATTCAGATTTTGCAGTCCTTTTTAAAAACAAAATCTTTCACAAGTGCTAACAGGCAGGGAGAGCATCATCGTTTCATGGTTCAGTGTGGGTGGAAGAGGGAGGGGAAAGATGATTTAACTACAGGTTTTTAAAGTGCTGTTCTTTAATTATTTTTCTGATCATCGTCTAATCTCCTCCCCACCCATTTCTGCACTTATAGAGTGAGAAAGACAAGACTATCTCTACTACAGTAAATATTGATAGGCTCTGAAACTCATAAAAGCAGTTCTACTCTGTCTTATAGGATCCCTATATCAGAATTACTCAGTGGCTGTGAACTTGGTTTAAGTTGGTATGTAGAAATCTCACTTTCCCAAACCCTCACTATCATAGAATCAATTCTGACTCATCTTGATCTTATGTAGAGTTTCTGAGACTGTAATTTTCTTTTTGAGACTGTAATTTTTTTATGGGAGCAGATAACCTCATTTTTTTTTCTACCAGGGAGGAGCTGGTGGGATGGAACCACTGACCTTGTGGTTAGCATTCTAATGCTTGTTGGAAAATGACCCCAGACCTCCTTAGTATGCACTCCCTTAATGCCATTGAGCTAATACTGTCCCCGAAGCCCCTTACAGGACAAGATAGAACTGCCCCATGTGAGTTTCTGACATAGTGACTGGTTGGGGGGTAGCAAGCCCCCTTCTTTCTCCCTCAGAGTTGCTGGTGCTTTCTAACTGCTGACCTTGAAAATCACAGCCCAAATATAACAGCTCAGCTCCTAGAAGACCTTAAATATGTATTAGGTTGTTCTAGATTGTGGTGGGGAAACATCCATGATCTCGTCACGTAATTTTTCTATAAGCTTTTTGAAGCCTCTTTGTATTTTCTTGTGTGTGACATCCCCAGGGAAATTTCTGTTTTCTTCTTTTTGAAATCATTTTACTGGTGGCTCTTACAGCTCTTATAACATTCCATACATCAATTGTATGAAGCATATTTGTACATATGCTGCCATCATCCTTTTTTAAACATTTACTTTCTATTTGAGCCCTTGGTATCAGCTCTTTTTTTCCCCTTCTCTCACCCCCACCCTCATGACCTTGACAAAATAGAAGTTATTGTTATTTACATATCTTATATTGACTGCTGTCTCCCTATTTCCCTTTACACACATTTCTATTGTTTGCCCCCTTGGGGGGTTTATTCATCCATCATTGTGATCAGTTCCCCCTCCCGTCACACACACACACACACACATACACATCTTCTCTTTAACCTCCTGGTGTTGCTACACCCATTTCCTTTCCTGGTTTATCTGGTCTGGATTCCAGGTGTCCTGATCTCATCTGTGTACATGACCTGGTCTAGGCAGAACTGAAACGCAGAACTGAGGTCATGATGGTGGGGGATAAGGAAGCCTCAGACAACCAGAAGAATATTGTATGTTTCATCAGTGATATACTGTGCCCTGGTTGACTCATCCTTGCTTGTGACCCTTCTGTGAGAAGATGTCCTTTGTTCTGCAGATGGGTTTTGAGTCTCTTTTCTGAGCACCCTCCTTCTCAGCACTGTTTTTGGTTGTTGTTTGGGGTCTTCTGGTGCCTCTTGCCTGATACTGTTGATACTTCATGATGTATCAGGCTGGTGTGTTTCTTCTGTGTGGACTTTGTTGCTTATCAGTTAGATGACCACTTGTTTAACTTCAAGCCTTTAAGACCCAGATGCTTTATCTTTTGATAGCCAGGCACCATCAGTTTTCTTCACCGCACTTGCTTAGGCACTCACTCTGTCTTCAATGATCATGTCATCCCTGGGGAAATGTTTGGAGGAACACTTCCTCTAGCATGTGTTTCATCAGCTTCTGCATTGCCATTAATAGCAACTTCTAATCTCAGGAATTCTCACATTCTCTGGTATACCAGTAGCTTTTCATCTTGTTTTCAACCCTTGAAAACAAGGGTTGATAAGTGAGTTTATATTTCTTTTTTTTTGGGGGGGGCATCACTGCCCTCTGGTGGGAGTAGGAGACCCAACCTTGCTCCTGGAGAGCTGCTGCTGGATTTGAACTACCAACCCAGTGGGCCACAGTCCCACACACAACCACCACGCCACCGGGTCTCAGCCAAGTGTGTTTATATTTCATCTTTTCCCCTCCTCCACTGTTTTTTTTTTTCAGTTATAGGCAGAGCAGACATGCTGTTCTCCTGTTGAAAGTGGTCAGAAAATGAGACACAATGTTACTGCAGGATTAACTGAGGATGGCAAGTTCAACAGCTTACAGCTGAACTCAGACATCTAATTCTTATTGTAGTTTCTTTTTTTAACCTCTTATTAGTATCCAAGTGACAAATACTAATGTGACGGAGCTTTTTTTTGGTTATACATGTGATAATCATTTGTTGTGTAATTAAATTTAAGGTACATTATCTTGGAATTCTGGGAATTACACATCGGATCATAGTCAACAGACTGAGAGGTTAGTGATTTGAATTTCAGTGTCATCAATGTCGCTTGTGGCAGGAAGTTTTGTTTGGTCCTATGGTCTCATGTTTTCTAATTGGCAGATAGCATACACTCACACACTTTGACTTAGCAAGCATTAAGTGGGATGTGTGCACAGGCCAGGATTCTGTAAGTCATAATAACCAGCTTTCTTCAAGAGGGGGAAA